>JAUEJL010002255.1:0-10412 GCA_032274825.1 Drosophyllum lusitanicum | reverse complement strand
CAAACACGCTGAATGCTGAATGATTCAGCATTCAGCGCTGAATGGTTCCATTAAGCAGCAAACAAACAGCTCCTAAAACTTTAATGGTTAAACCATTATTGACCCTAAAAAATTAATGTAAATTATCTTTCTATTTTATCATCTTATCCACTAAATGATGTCATTTGAAAATACTAATATTTTCAACTAAATCTTTTTATTTTATCATCTTATCCACTAGATAATGGGTTTACGACCTTCAATGGGTCTTCGATCATTAGGAGTTTTTTAGGAACATGAACAAAAACCAACATTCCCACAGATGGCCGGAAATGGAGAATCGGAACCAGGTATGGAGCATAACGTTGGCTAAGAAGTTCATCTGTCAGGGTCGTCAAGCTTTTAATCAAGTTCATTAATTCAACATAACTATAAATATGTTGCAATCACTAAATAAAATAAGTTGTTGCCAAGTACTTGACTTTGGATTTAGCAATTAAGTGGTTATTAAATAAAATTCTTTATAAATTGACTAAATTATATGTGCAATGATAATTCTTGATAAGGTAAATATTAGAATGATCAAATTAACATTTCTACAGGGAAAAAAAATACATTGTAAAAAACAGCACATTTACAATTAATTCATTGGCATATCCTTCACTCCCTAAGAATATTAAACCAGCCTATGCAAGATTGAATGGCAACAAAAAGAAAAAGAAAAAGGGAAGAAAAAAAATGTAACAAAGGTACAACTAAAAAATAACAGTTGCTTTTTTGCAATGTTTAAGCAAGGTAGCAGTTAAAAAAAAAAAAACTTTTTGGATTAAATGAATGTAAAAAAGATGTGTTTTAGAAGATGGATTGCATTTGCAGATTAGGCATTTGATGGTGAATTGTGAGTGTTGGTATTACAAATATGCAAGAAGAATTTGATTCCAAGTATCAGGAACTCCAGGCAAACACCAGTGTAT
This sequence comes from Drosophyllum lusitanicum, assembly GCA_032274825.1. Lineage (NCBI taxonomy): Eukaryota > Viridiplantae > Streptophyta > Magnoliopsida > Caryophyllales > Drosophyllaceae > Drosophyllum > Drosophyllum lusitanicum. The sequence goes on along the minus strand of JAUEJL010002255.1, from coordinate 9,459 downwards.
GCAGTCTGCGAATTTTAACGGATCAGCTTTTTGTTCATCTGTCAAGAGTTTGCCCCCGAGTTCTGTATAAATCGAGGAATGTGCTTCGACTCTATATTCCGATAGCTGCGTTATGTTGATCAAAGTAACAGGAACTTTCATTTTTCCAACCACACTTGTTACAACGCTCATGATCCTCTTGTCTGATCCAGTTCCCCAGTGTCCTTTTTTCTTCACTGGTTCTGTTTCATTGTAACACTTTATCCCTCCCTTGTTGTTCCAGTCCAAGCTCCTAAAATAAATTAAATATATAATTCATACATAATATTAATATATATTAGCTTCTTTTGTTTTTTAAAGTTGAAGTATGTTAGAACTTGATTTATTACCTTTGATGAGTAGGAGACATGGTGGTGAAAAAAACTCGCGTTTTGTTCTGATCAATATTTGAGTCGACCCAGTTTGCCCATGTCTTCAAAGCGATTCTATACGAAACTGGGGCATCTAACTCTTCATAACCATCTTCCCCGTTTCCAAACGAACCCCATCTTTTGTTTTCGCGAGAGAGAGAGAGTATATATAAAAGGATATATTTAAGGATGTTGGATAAAAGTCAATGTATATTAATTTGCTAGTTTAAGGTAACTTACAAGGATTTGATCTTGGTACCAGTCATCCACCAAACATAAGTATTGAAAAGAAGGATATCAACTCCAATCCAATGTTTGGCATGTTTCTGTACTGAATCCACTCTCAATATTCTCTTCTTTGGATCTGCTATTATTTTTAGATCCGTGTTTGACTCTATTAAGAACGGCGCCCAATAAAACTCAATCGTCGCATTGTGATTCTGATCAAAGTTTAATATATACATATAAATCACATATATTTCCTTAAATTTTGATATATACATATAAAGCTTGAGTTTGGACTTTTGATTACCACCTTTATTTTAAATACTGAATGAACCTTTCCTCGTCGCATTGATTTCTGATCTTTTGGTATCAGAAACTCAACCAAACAGACCAACGATTGCCACTGCCCTCTTTGTAGCGAGTCTCCCACAAACATTACTCTCTTTCCTCGGATTTTATCAAGAGCAACTTTCGCATCAAATCTAACAAAATGATTTAAACTTGATCATTGTTATAAAATTATGTATATATAGCTGCTTTGATATATAGTTAGAAATTATCCTTGACATATGTATGATACATAGGACCACATTACATACTTTGTCTATCTATTTACATGAGGCTTGAATTTGGCTACATAAATTTGATTATGATGTAAATGTGTTAAACTTAAGTAAGTACCTTGGAAGGATGCAATCATCAAGTTGCCATTCCCATCGACGATAATCAGAATCAGGTTTCCCATTCTTAACACAAGAAACTTGCCTATCGAGGTAAGGGCAAGAAAGATCTGTGTACAAGGGCTCGAATGACTGATTATAAACCCATTTTCCTTGATAAACATTGCATTCATCAGCCTCAAATATGAATCTATCATCTACAATTGACTTGATTCTGTTTTCTTCTGTCGCGTTTCTTTCACCTGTTTCAAAACACTACACATTCATTACCACTTACTACATGAACAATGCAATTATATATATAAAATGAATTTATAAGTAGTTAAAGATTGATCTGATGAACCTTGAATTGAGGAGGAGGAGTTGGAGTAACCCCTTTTGGCACAAGACTGAGAGTTGAAAACAGAGGAAGAGAGCAGATTGATTCTTTCTGTGTACAATAAAACAATAAATGCTAATGAAAAAATCAAAACCATGATGATAGAAACTGAGAGTTTTACTCCATGAGGTTTTGGGACTATGATACCCATAGAATTAAAGATTCTTTTTTTAATTATATATATATATTTTTTTTTTTCTTAATTTCTTTCTTGAGGGAGAGATGGGGGGAGGGAGGAAGGGAGAATGACTTGATAGAATCTTAAAATTTGAGTGACATTATGATATGGCAGAGGTTGATTTTATGTTTTAGTCATGATGCTAAATTGAATGATTAATTTTGACTTTTTTTTTGGTTTTTTGGAGTAGGAGTGAAGCTAAAGCATTGCATTTGATATTAATATGTTTACAACACATTTGTACTTAGAGGTTAAGGAGCAACTACAGTTGGGATGAAGCAGTTGTAAGGTTGTTTTCTTCTACTTGTTTTGTGTTCCTTCCTTGTGGTGGATCCATGATTTTAAGGTAGTATGTTATATGTATTGTCTTTTTTTCATTCTGTTTTTTCTACAAGTAGTTTCATAAAGAAGCTCATTGGCCATGCTTCAACACTCAGGTCCAAGTGCATTACGTATGTGTATATCATGATTACAGAAAAAAAGAAAAAGGAGAAATACGAGTTGCTATAGTTATACATCTTTTTGCCAAAGGATAATTGAACACGATGTAGGTGGGTCCAGGGGCGGACCCAGGATTTGAGATGAGTGGTAGCACCGGACATATGATTTGAAATGAGTGGTAGCACCGCCTCGAAAAAATCGGAATTTACACTACGAAATGGTAAAACCGTCTCGAAAAAATCGAAATTTACACTACGCGGACAAAATTGACTGGTGTCCCGTGCCACCACTCGGCTGTGCCTAGGTCCGCCCCTGGGTGGGTCCTACAATATTATGACCGTATGATTGTAATATGATATGTCTTGAAAATTACAGTTTGTAAGAAAGATGATAAGGACTCTCGAGTGTCATTAACAACACTAAGTCATTTATATCATTATTAATGCAAACCTCTTCGTTTCATATATTAAAATTTTACTCTAAAATTTGAGTGAAGACAATTCTTTTGGAATATATATACATATATATCAATTTAATTACTCTATATATAAAAGATATTATTTTTAATCATCTTAAATTGTTTTAGTTACTTTAATTAATTAATGTATGAAAAATGATATATCCTCGTACTTTTTCCTTATACTTCATTCTCCTACTCACTATAAGATGACATAGAAGAATAAGTAGGAGGAAAAAGTAGGATGAGATATCAAATCTCTTAACGTATATAGGGAATATGTTTTTTTAGAGTATTACAATTTTTTAAAGATCGATTAATTTGATTAAATGAGTATAAAATTAAAAACAGTCCATATCTCTATGATGCCCTTTTTTTAAGGTGGGATTTCATCATCACTTGTGACTTGCAACTAAAGTTATGATAACAGGAGGGCAAATTTTTGATCTAAAATGTAGAATCTAACACAACTTTTATATACAAATTAATGATATTATAATTTTTCGAACACATACTTAACAAAAGAATATTTGGTTTAATAATTATTATGATATTAATGAATTTTATTTATGCATATAAAAAGTTATATTCATATGACTCATTTTTTACCCTTTCATATAAAACTTTTAAAACCCATAAACCGACCTTAATATTGTAATGTTAATGAGTAAGATATTTCATTCTTCTAAAATTTGAAGTAGTATGTTACTATTCGGACCCCTCTTTTCCTAAGTATATTCTAGATTTTCAGACATATTATATCAATTAATTACAGTTTTTAATATATATCGAACACTTAACTATACTTAAAAGACATAATGGATCCAAATAAACACATTCTTTGAAATAAATTGTAATAAGGTTGAGTCAATTCAAATCGTTAGCAACGTCCTTGTATTAATTATGTATACGTGTCTTATCAATAAAGAGTTTTAAACACTAGTTTATTTATTTATTTATTACCAAATATGTAATTATGTTATTTCACTATTTTTGTTTTGAGTAAATCACTTTCCACATGTAACATAACGAAAGTCTAATCATTATTTTATAATTTAAATTCCCCCCTAATTTGAATGAGGCTGAGAAGTGATTTTAAGCAGAATTTGATTAATATATCTTTTTTTTAACTAATAATAAATTATCTAGATAATTTTTAACGAAAAAATATCTTAGGGTGTAAAAGACTGTCATATATATGAATAATATATGGAACAAGAATCGATACATAACTAATCTTAGCCTTTAGATTTAGACGATCAATGGTTAAGATTGCGACTGCATATTCGGTCATAATCTTAACCATTGATCATCCAAATTTAAAGACTGAGATTTGTTCTATAAATTCGGCATAAAAGACTGGTTCTGTAACGAGAAGAAATTAAAATTTGGAATAAACTAGATAAAAATAAAATCTGTGATGCTTTTCATATATTAAAATGAGGCTGATACAAGAGTTTATAAAGTCACGTAGAGATAAGATAAAGTCTAGCTATTAATCTGTTAAACAAACTCGATTCAGCAAACTAGCAGAAATTTATGAAATAACATCGAACAAGTCTAACAATTCTTAATACCAATTATAAAATATTATATTATATTATATTATATATATATATTGATTAGATGCAAATAACTTTAATTTTTCATTAATCCATTTTGAAGTTGGAAATATATGCGATTTAAAAGGCAGTTATGCTGTTTATTGTCACATTTGTTCTGGTAAATTATAATCATGATTGCTTAATGCCTTTCAATTGCTTCATCACAACTCATTAATCTCCTTGTTTATTAATTATTTTTTCATTATTAAAAGAAAATAGTAGAGATAAGTTTTGCTTTTTTTAACGACAAGCAATAACATATATATATATATAAATAAAAAAACTAGCAAGAAGCTAGAAAGGTACATTAAAAACGTTACATTACACACGAATGATTAATACACAAATCTATCTATGATTCAATAGAATAAGTTTTTACTCCTATTCTTGATCCAAAAGAAGGAAAAAGCCTGCAACTTACTCGACAAGCAACTATGAGTACAACCCGAGAAGACTTGAAGACCTTCTGATTTCGAAACTCCTTACCAGCCAAAAATAAACATAAATGGTGTCTCTCCTCTTTGTTCTTTCTTGGTTGCATGTTTGTTTTTGTAAGTGAGCACCACCATTGGGACTTCATGGGGTTGTTGTGTGTTTTTCTTGTGCTTCCGTTACGTGTTCGATCCCCATGAAATCCCAACAATGGTATCAGCACAAAATAAGTCCCCTTTACTTCCTTTGAGCTAAAATAAAACATTTCATTCAATCTCCTACGCTAAAATGTTTACTTTAATAGAAATACAATTAATCCATTTAAAACCACCACTTCCCTGAATATTTGTGAAGCACATACTATCAAAGGCAGCATGAGTAGATGAAACCGTCAGGGATAGATATTTGAAACAAAGCATCAAGAGCTAAGTTTGCTTCATCGAAGCCCGACTGGATTTTTAAGATATTCCTCCACACCCAAGGGTATTTACCAAGTTTACCTGAACAATGAAGGCCACCATTTGCACCTATGAGTTTACCTGGATTTTTCGAGCTTTGGAGCAAGACCAATCACCTACGGATAAAACATCATCCATGTAACATCCTGGATTTCAGTCCAAATTTAAACTTTTTAAAATCCACTTTAAACATAATTTATATAAATCATTTACTACTAAGCGGAAGCATTATAAACTTGTAGTATTATAAACCACTTTTAAAATATCTTTGCAAACATGAATACATAGTTCAATCATGAACTAAATAGACATTTATCATTATGACCCAAACTTTTAATGTTACAAAAGTCAATCTCATGACCATTAACAACTAAATTGGAAATCCAAGGATTACTAGATAACTAAAGCAAGTCATAGAAATGCCCAAAGCATCTACACGTCTCACAAATGCCACTAGTATACCTGCGGATACAAAACTTTATACACCATGTAGCTATAAAAATATAGCTAGTGAGTATAACAAAAAACATTTGTCTTTTCAAAACCAAGTCATCATATTTCGAAAACACAAGTTTGGCAATAAATTTAACAACCTAATTACACATAAGAGCACATAAGGGTGTAGGTTTGTCCATTGAGCCACAGTATCTCCATGTGGTAGCTAGCCACTGTCAACACGTGCCCACATGGGGGATAACCACATCTCCCCGTCAAGGTGGGGGAGCACAAAGCATTCCACCCTACAACGGTTACCTAGAGAGAATGGCCTTTTTTCCAAGTCCACTCGTGTATACACTGGTTCGGTTCGCTCGTCAGCCTCTTGAACCACACGGTCATAATGGGTACTTATCATCCCGGCTCCACCAATTGCAACATCCCTCAATGATACCACACACGTGTCCCATGGTTTGGTTAGCCGCAGCCTCTTGAACCACACACACGCCCATAGTGGTCAAAACACAATTGGATGTGCAATTGAAACAACACTAGTATTTACTATAACTCATACCACTAGGGTCACATAAGCACATGCCATTAAGGCCAAGTAAGTCAAGCACTTATAAGCTCAACAATAAGCAATTGGATATCACAATATCCATACTTCTTAAGCACAAAAACTCAATAAATCATATTCACAATTGTCATCTCAATGCCCATATCACACAATGTGTGTAATACACATTTCATCAAATCATAATCATTTGAGTTAATACCATTTTCATAATCAACTCCTACATGGAGTATCTTGTCTCAATTATCAAATATAAAACATATCAAGAACATAAGCCTCTCCTAACCGGAGCATTGGCCTCACTTTGATTTCCATTAATAATATACATCATAAATATATTCCATGAGTTCCACATCCTTTTCGTAATACAAATTGCCAAACATACATAAACACAATCATGATTACTTTATTATCTTTTATGAAAACTAAGTATCCACATGGTGTACTCACCTGAGGGTGTGATAAGGATCACAACCCAACAAATCCATAAATATTCACATCATCAAGCCTATAGTTGCAAGCACACGAGATCATCTTAGATAATTAAACCAAAACAATACTCCTTAAGAGTTGCAAAGTCTAAACTATGTTTAAACATATGTTTGAGCCATAAAAAACTCCATTTTAACCTCATATGATCATTAGAAACAAACCCTAACAAGTTAGATGGTCAAAGAGTGTCAAAACATGGTTTTTAGAAGGTTCAGGGCACCTTACGCCTCGAGAAAATCTCTGGAAAAAAAAGCTTTATTGGCCAAACGCGTCACGCCGCGAACTGCACTTAACTGCACAACAGATATCTAAGTTTAATCTTATGATTTAGCTACCAATTCATCTCTATAACACTTACAGCTTACAAGTCACTCAATAACACTTCAAAACTCACTTAAAACAACCATTTAACTACAACATACATGAACTTGGGTAATCAAACCCTTAATTGAAGATTTTGACCCATTTAGCTAATAAAGTCAAACAAAACATCAATAAACCTCCAAATATAACTTCAAACACTAACATCAAGCATAAATTGAACATAGAACTTACTTGAATTGATGAATCATCACTGATTCAACTTCTAACTCGAGAAATCCATCCTCCAGATGTTAGTCCTCATATTTAATCACTTCAAAATATAGAAGAAATCAACAAGCAATCCAAATACTTAAAGATTTAGCATGATCTCCCCATTTTTCCTTTTTTCTACTACTGGAGTTCTCACTCCCCCCCCCCCCTCTCTCTCTCTCTCTAGATGTTTCTAAGAGAAAAGAGACTCAAATGAGTCAATTGGTCAAGGTTTGGGTTTATAAACCCATTATTTACACTTTTAACCCTTAAGTTTATACTTGCCAAGAACAGCCCTTAAGAACTTCTTAATTCTTTACTCTCTCTTAACCAATTTATTATGCACTAGAAACTTGTACATTATGCAATAAGCATTAAATTCTGCCATGAATAATATTTCATACCCATAAAGCTAAATTCAATTGTACTTCAAGACCATATAACACCAAATTTGTATATTCACCATTATAATCATTAATTAATAATTTATCTTTGATATATCATGGTTTCTTTCTAAACTTGTAATGCAAGTTCTAATGAACATAATAATGATATAACAAAATACGAGATATTACAATCTGCATATTGTAGATGAGATAAAACTGGCCACCATTTGGCAATTGCACCCCATGAAAATTCCCTCTGTAACAATTATAAAAATAATGGACCTAATAGATCACCTTGCCTAACCCCCTTTTGAGGAGAAAATTCCAAGAAAGTGATATGTTAAGAAGAACCGAAATTGAACTGGAATGTACAACAACAATAATACCCAACTCCGTCTCAGCGGGGTATGGGAAAGATAAGATGTAGACAATCATATACCCGTAGTTAGAGTAATTGCTTCCCAAAAGACCTCAAAAAAGGTAAAGATAAAATGAATAAAAAAGTAAAATAATAAGAAGTTAAAATAGCAATTAAAATAAATTAAAATTATCAACAATATAAATAAACTAAAACGATCAACTCTCTTACTTAATATAAAAGGGCCTAATCCAATTCCTCCATTTAATTCCAAATCTCATTTGATCAATCACTTCATCTAAATAATCACACTTGACCGTGTCAAACGCCTTCTTGAAATTGACTTTAAAGATCATCGTCTTTCTTTTTACCAATCTAGCCCAAGATATAACTTCACCGATGATCAATGGTCCATCCAAAATGTTGCTATTCTTGATGAAGGAAGTTTGTTCCATTCCTATAACCGAGTCAATCACCACTTATAGACAATTTGCGATAATTTTATAAACATGCCCAATGAGACTGATTGGCATGTAATCCGAAAAGGTAAGAGGTACAAAAATTTTAGGAAAAAGTGTAATGAAAGAGGCATTACAACCCACATCCATGACCGAACAAGATTCAGAATGAAAGATTGTCTTTAATTAACAGATCGTCTTTTATAACTAACCAGAAAATTTTCAAATATTCAAACGTTAAATCATTTGGCCCGGCGAGGAGCTTTATCTCCACCGCCGTCCCACACTGCTTCTTTCACCTCATTTTCTAATATTTTTCCTTCAAGACACGATTTTTGCCCCTCGCTAAGCACCTTGGAACTTACTGCTGCAAAAGGATGGCCAATTTAACACTCGATCAGTCTTTGAATTTTTCAGAGAAAAACTTTGTGGCAGCATCTTTAATCTTTAATTAATAAAGGAATTAAGGTTCATTAATTAATTAACCCAATTAAGAAGCACTAATTAATAGAAATATATATATATGATCATGTATAAAATTAATTCTTTCGGTTGTTATTGTTAATGATAATAAACTATAAAGTCCGTCTAGATTTTTCATCACCATCTACACCACATCTTATTCTACACAAAGTTGCTTTAATCATCTAATTAAGTATCACAACTTTACGAGGTCTTATTTTATTTTACTAGACTAAATGTGTGTGATATACGGGTTGGTTTAAACGATAATAAATATTAAACATTAATAAAAACGTATTAAATTTTAATAAAACGAGAATTAAATGAGAATTTAAAAAAATGACGACATACGACATCAAAACTCTAACCAGCAGAGAAACATCGACGCGAATGGGAGGGCAGACTTGACGGCAGAAACGTGGTATCATGATATGAAGAGATGTGATTGTATTTCTTATATAAGTCATCAATCATT
>JAUEJL010002244.1:0-10413 GCA_032274825.1 Drosophyllum lusitanicum | reverse complement strand
AACAATCTATGATTTCACCTTTGAAATCACTTTCTTGACTCAATACACATAAAACTCATTCAAGAACACATACCTTGTTACTAAGGATTACTTGGATGTGTTGCTACACTTCAACCGTGCTGTACTTAATCAAAAAGTACTTGGAATCAGGCTGCTTGTATAAGTTGCTGTGTAATTTGGAGAGTTTGACTATCACAAGTCAACTAACTAGCATCTATATATAAGAACTTTCCAAGGATTACAAATCAGCCCCTGGACTTATCATCTTTCAAAATGACAATTTTAGCCCCTCTAATTTTATAAACACCTCGAATCTTTAATAACACTTAGCCATAACAACTTTTAAACTTTGGGGCGTTACACATACTGCTATGTGTAATAGGGCTCAGATGTGGTACAGTACTATGACCTATGTTGCTGCCATGGGTCTAGAACTAGAGGCTAGTATTGATTACTTGACATACGTGTATTGTCTTTATATGATCATATACGTGTGTTTATATGATGTTTAGTTTGGCATACTCACTAAGCTCTCGTACCTTATCAGATACTATTTTCAAATGTTTTGCAGGACGCAGTAGACACAAGAGCAAAGCTTCTACTTGACCACTTTTTTGGATAAATCTTTTGAAACAATTGACGCTCTGTTGTGTAAATATTAAAATTTCACAGTATACTAAGTCTGTACTTATGTGCATATCTTTTGGTTTCAACTTGGTTTTGTAGTAAATATGCTTTCGCGTATGTTTTTCAAACTATGTGTGGACTTTCAAAAAGTATTTTAGTTAATTATTGTTTTATCAATTCGGGGCGTTACATGGCACGGGCGTGCCTTGTGCGGCACGGCCATGCCCGACGTAGTAACAACCACTTATAATGGTCTTTTAAGGTTAGTTTAATGGGTCTTGATGGCTATTAAAACCAAGAATGGTTATGAATGTGAGATGGATTGCTTGAGGTGGTCTATATGGTCTCTATCATGTCTTGGTGGTTAAGGTTAGCCACTTGAATAACATAGTAAACAATTACTCTCTCAATACACTCTTAGAAGGCTTCTTGGGTTCCAAGTGGTCTTCAAGTTGGTGCATAGTCTTGGTAGTGTTCTTGGCGGAATCCAAAGCACTCTAGCAAGTGGGGATCAAACTACGTTGGTGTGGATACCGGTAGAAGAACACTCCGTTGTGTTCTCACATCCGACACCTTCATCAACAACAAGGAAAGGACACAATTTGATTGGTATATTTGTTGCTCTTGTTCATTTCTTTTAGTTGCATTGTGCATGTCTAGAGTTTGGTCCATTGGGTGTGTGTGTGTTGGTGGACATTTTAGAAAATTGTTTTACCCGTTTTTAGCTTCCGTTGCTTTTCGTAATGCCACAAATACCCAACAGTTATGATGACTTACAGGGGGGGTAGACATACCTTTAAAATATAGAGAAGATGCCTTTGGGGAAAAGTGTGCCTTCTACGATTTGCTAGCACAGCGATGATTATTAGTTGGCGAGTTTTTTAGACAACCCAGACAACACATGGTGTATAGGTATGTCGTATGTGTGCGGACAGACCTTGGGACCCTAGCAGTTGCCGGGCACGCATATGGTATTTAGGGTAGTGATGATAACGATGTATGATGATAGACCCCCGTTAAGAACGATGGATACGATGTTTAGAGATGAAAAAGATTCTTAATGATGTTAATGATGTGTTGTGGTGAATTATATCTTCTGAAAGATGTTTACGATGTTTAATGATGATAAAAATGTAAAATGATGTACATAAAGATGTTAAAAGATGAGACTTGACCACGCGGGGATTATGATGATATTCGGGTGGCTCGAGTAACGGGTTGGGCTTTATAATTACATAAACTAAACCTGTTTAATGATCTATTTTAAAGAATGATTTTGTTTTCCTATTGTTGACTCACGAGGTTGAAGCTGACACTTGTTTCTTGAAATGTGTTTCGTACTCATTCGGGTATCATAAGAGCGTGCAACCTTGTTTATGAAAAAAGACAGTTTTCGTGCATGGTAACATAGTGGTTTTAATGATGATGTTTTCTTAACAGTTTATATGTATTGACATTTAGTGATGATAAATACCATTTACACAACGATGTTTAAGATAAAAGGATATGTGTTGGTATCAAAGACAGGCTGTGAGCGAACATAGTGCTTATACCGGCACTTAGACTCATGGTTTGATCGGCTCGAGTAGGATTGAAAATGACTTTTAAGTGGGGGAGGAGCAAGTGAATGATTGTTTGATTTGTTGCTTATTTGGTTATATATTTGGTTGTTTCCTATCCTTTGGTAGTTATTACCAAAGTTTAAGCAATGGAATTTCCCAAGGACTACATTAATGGTTGTCTTACTTGTAGTTGGTATGAGAATGGCAATCTTTTTATCAGGTATAAGAAATGTGGGTGGACGATGCCCTTGCAGTATTAGTGCGATGAAATTTAAGTGGTGTTAGGAAAATTTTATATAAAGATTTTTGTAATTGATGTATGATCTTAAGAATGAGGCGATATGGACATCCTTGTGGAAGATGGATCGGATATATCTACTAAGAGTCATGGGTTATCAAGGTTGTTTTAATTACACTTAAAATAGAGGATTGACATATATGGACTCAGACGAAGTTTCTTGTAAGGATAGGCCAGGAAACCAAAGACTATACTTAGTTATCTCTTGAATATTAATGGTTAGAGTACACATAACGCAGGGAAGGATATGAGGTATGTATTATAATATTAAGCTAAGGATGACTGAAGTCGTATAAAATCGTTGATAAGAGTGATTACTTCAGACATCTCGGGAGATGCCGAGGGCACTCATGTGGGGCACTTTTATGATTACGTCTGACCAACGTCGTCACGAAAATGACACGACATGTTTGTGCTCGATAACCGAGCTTGCATTACAAGAGGTGGATGTAGAGTGACAGGTGTCAATTGAATTAAAGAGTGGTAAGTGAATCGTTGTGTAGAATACGTCTTGGAATAAAATAAATGAAGAAAACACACGGTGAGTCGGTGATAAAAGATTTGATTGTCAGTTGTTTCTGAAATTTGATTGTTTCATTTTGATTGAGTTGATGATTTGGTTGAATGATTGACGGTTTCCGATTTCAAACAAAGAAATCTATTTCAAATAAGTTTTGAGGGGTTTATAATGAGTTGTCAAAACCAAAATCTATACTAAACACGGATGAAAATATATAACAATAACGAAAGAATCCGAGGGTGTATACGATGAATGGACTAACTCCGAGATGGATGAAATGCTATGTGTTACTTGATTGTGCGGATTCCGTGACGGAATCTTTTTAAGAGGGGGAGAATTGTAACAATCGTGTTTCGAGGGTTTGTAAATATATAAATATTAATAACGAATTAAATTAATTAAAGATAATTAATCATGGCTTGAATAAAGAATTTAAATACACACTCAGGAATATCTAATAAGGAAATTATAAACCGTTTACGCATTAGTTATCGATGTAAAAATAAAGATTGTTTGGCTATGTATACTTGAGGTTAGTAACAGTCATTTTTGTAAGATTTAAGACAAACCAGAAAGTCAAAGGACTCTGAGGTTAAAAGGAAAATCATAGGGATTAGTTTGTAATTAAGGGGATTAAGGTTTACTTTAGGGTTAATATGTTGAATATGCCCACTGACCCACACGAGTTGGTACCATTCCCGATGAGGCATAGTCCTATTGGGTCACACGCCAAGTATTGATTCCGGCAACACCTTTGAACGAGAGAGAGAAAATGCCAAAATATGATTTTGGTGGGCCGGGTACGGCCGTGCCTTATGAAGGTTTTTGGCTAGATTAAATGGGGCTTTATGGCTATTAACACTAGCATTTGTGGGACAGTTTTTGGCTCTCTTTTGAGTCATAAGAATTGTCCTAAGAGCTAGTGAGAAGTCTAATAGCCACTTTGGTCTTGATAGCAAACATATGAACACTTCTCTCTCTCTCAAGTACACTTGTAAACTTGGCTAAATGATACAAGTGAGTTATACGAATAGGTGATGTTCTTGGCGGCGTCCAAGCATAGCTAGCACGTGGGAATCAAACTTCTTCTCTCTGTTCCTTTCTTTTACTTGCATTGTTCATGTCTAGAGTTTGGTCCATTGGGTGTTTGTATTGGTAGGCATTTAGAAAATTGTTTTTCCCGTTTTTAGTTTCCGTTGCATTTATTGATGTCACCAATACCCAACATAATCAAGTTGGGCAGCTCATTTAGTTTTGCACGGCAGTTTGAGGATTATGTGAGTTCTGTTCGACGGCAGCAAAAGGGGAGATGGAGGAGAGACGATTTCATCTCGGTTTTGTGTAACAACTCATCAAGTAAGTACCTTTGATTCTTGAATATGTATTCTTGATGATTGGTGGTAGAATGTTAAGATATATAAAGAATTTTAATGGCTGTAAATCACACAAACCATGACTTCGATGCTTTTGAGCATTGAATACAAAAAAAAAAGTTGATTGGCTTTCAATTATGAAACTTGGAAAATTTGGTGTTAGGTTGTTTGTCAATTATATCATTAAAGAAACAATAAACTTGTAATTGAAATTAATTACGAATCAAATAGTAATTAATTCATTTGTAGTCAGCTTGTAGACAGGATCCATTGTCATATAATTTCATGATAGTTTTCAATTATTCTAGAGCTATAGTTTTCAATTCAATTGTGGAGACTTGATGTTTTCAATCGGTTACATGGTTCATATTTTCAATTGATATTGAGGTTTTAACCTATGATGGATTGTATGAACCTAGGAATCAAAATATTTGATTTTATGTCAAGAATTAGAAATCAATATGGTAGATATTAAGTTGTCTTCATCGACTATACGTATGACTTTGAAGTATGAGAATTGTGAATTGGCTTTACCTCATTGAATTACAAATCATATGTTGTGGTGGTAATTTTCGATTGGTGATTAGAATTAAATTACAATTCTTGGCTTAATTGGATATGTGAATCAATTTTCTATTCCTATATGGTGGACTGTAATTTATTCTTCATTGAATTGTGATTCAAGAATGCAATTTCTAAATTACGATCGGAGGAGGTGAATGAACTATGATTTGAAGTTACCATGGGATATACGATTGAGTGTTGGACTGAATTGTGATTGAGTCTGAATTCAACTAAACCAATTTGTTTGTGTGTGGTGTGTTAAACCAATTCTGTAAGGTGTTTGATGTATGGTTTTGATGGTGTTTTAGGTTTGGGTTTAAAACTGTTTTTTTGACAGAATGCAGGGGCTGTCTCATAAAATTGTTATAAAATCACTCGGGTATCGGATTAAAGTGTATCATATGTGGTTTGAAGCTTAAAATGTCTGCTTTTAATTGTCTTCAGACGTTGATGAGCAATTCTATTTCTAAATGGTTCAAAATATGTGATTGTTATAGTTGGTCGGATGATGTTTAAAAGATCCGTTACCGTTTTAATATCATAGTTAATCACTTGTAAGGAGTTAGAAAGTGAATCATATATTCATAGAAAGCTTAAAGGATATACT
Source organism: Drosophyllum lusitanicum (assembly GCA_032274825.1). Taxonomy (NCBI): domain Eukaryota; kingdom Viridiplantae; phylum Streptophyta; class Magnoliopsida; order Caryophyllales; family Drosophyllaceae; genus Drosophyllum; species Drosophyllum lusitanicum. The sequence continues at coordinate 4,862 of JAUEJL010002244.1, read as the reverse complement.
TTAATATAAATTAGATTTCAAAGGCTAAATTAATTGTTAAACAGGTCAAATGATTGAAGAAATACAGCTGACTTGTAAGCCAGAAATAAGGATACTTGGTATCCAACCTTATTTTGTAATTTGTGACCCATTGGCCTAATTAATGCATGAAGGGTAGTAAGTGGTTGTACCGACTATTCTCGCTTGATATGACTTAGGTTTCTCGGTAAAGGTTGCGTGGAGTGCTTTGGTGTGCTTATGGGACGTCAAGTGAGTTCAGTATATGCTAAAACCGTGTACGAAGACATAACCATTTTCGAAGGACTTAACTATTTAAGATGGCCTTTTTAAAACATGTTTGCGGTTGAAAAATATTTAAAAATGAAATTGCGATGTGTTTAATTAAATACAAAATGATGTTATATGATGAATTTTAATGATGCTTATGATGTAATTGATTAGCGATGAATATTTTAAGATGTTATGATGACTTAAGGGTGGGGGTAGACATACCTTGAAAATGTAGAGATGACGCCTATGGGGAAAAGTGTGCCCTCTAGGATTTGCTTACACAACCATGATTAGTTGTCGGGTTTTCTAGACAACCCTGACAACACATGGTGTATAGGTACACTAGGGTGGTGTTTGACCGACGATGATGAGGTCAATGCGCATGACACCATGTTGGTGAAAGGAGGGCCTAGCAATGGGGGCGCCGGTTTTACTTTCACCTAAACGACTTATGTCGGAGTAGCTATAGCGGATGGACCAAGGGGGTTTATGTAGGAAGGGGAGTCGCGTCTCGATCGGTACCATACTCGCCAAGCACGCATAGTGAACTTATGCCGGTGCGGACGGACTACGAGACTTGGTAGTTGCCGAGCATGCATGTGGTTCTGGTGCGGACGGATTTTGGGACCTTAGTGGTTACGGGGCACGCATACGGTGATTGGCGTAGTGATGATAGCAATATATTATGATAGACCCCAACTAAGAACAACGGATACGATGTTGATTAATGATGTTTAGAGATGAAAAAGATTCTTAATGATGTGTCATGATAAATTATATGTTGTAAAGGATGTTTACCATGTTTAATGATGATAAAGATATAAAACGATGTACATAAGGATGTTAAAAGATGAGACGTAAGCACACGGGGAGTAGATGATATGCGGGTGGGTCAAGTTATGGGTTGGGCTTTATAATAACTAAAACTAAACTTGATTAATGATTGATTTTAAAGAATGATTTTGTTTACCTATTGCTAACTCACGAGGCGTAAGCTGACACTTGTGAGAGTGTTGTACTCGTGCAGGTAGCATAAGAGCATGTGGCCTTGTGAGAGTGGGCACAGTGGGTAGCGAAGCTTGATTTGATTAATTTAATGCGAACATGTGGTTGTTTCCATAAACGGTTGTAAAAATTATTTTAAAGACGGTTTGACTGCATGGTAACGTAGTGGTTTTAATGATGATGTTTTGTTAACAATTTTTATTTGTTGAAATTTAATGATGATAAATACCATTTATGCTGCGATGTTTTAGAAATAGAGATGTGAAATTTTCCAAAACCATGGCGTTACTAGTTGGTATCAAAGACAGGTTGTGAGCGAACTAAGTGCTAAGACCGACACTTGGACTCACGGTTAGATCGGCTCGAGTAGAATTGAACAAGACTTTTAAGTGGGGGACGGGCGAGTGAATGAGTGTTTGATTTGTTGCTTATTTGGTTATATGTTTGGTTGTTTCACATCCTTTGGTAGTTATCACCAAAGTTTAAGCAATGGAATTTCTTAAGGACTACATTGATGGTTGTCTTACTTCCAGTTGGTACGAGGATGGCGATATTTTTTTAGCAGGTATAAGAAATGTGGGTGGACGATGTTAGATATTAATTGTATGTTTGGAATCTAGTTTATCTTTTATATTTTAGTGTCACCTTTATACTTAGAACTAGTATTTTGTACAGCACTATATGAGGTGACACATGCTTTCTAGAATGTAACTCTTACCATATTGAAATAGAAATACACACTCAAGGGTGTTTTCTCTCTACTTGAATTCTCAAAGTACTCATATTTGATTATCAATTGGTACGAGAGCCAAACCTTTGTTAAAAAGATGGCTCTTGATTGAAGAATAAAAGGAAAACAGCAACAATTGGTGATCGAATTGTCAGATTTTGAAGCTACAAAGTCAACATCGGGAATCCTTTGATTTTGATCGAATTGGCAGTAAACATGGAGTTTTTGTAGTGATTTTGATTCGCAATCAACATTGGATTAAGTCTGTAATAGTCCGCGATCATTATTTGTATCAGATTGAGTGTAATTTTGATTTTCATTTTTTCGAGTTGTTTACAATTTTGATCTAAAATGCATAGATTTGATTGAATTCTATTGTAATTTTGTATTCTTGTTGTAATTCGCACCTAGTGGAATCGATTGGAAGAAGAAATTTTCACATTTGAACAAGATTTGGAGATTTTGGTGAGTTTGAAGGCGTCGGATTACCTGAACAGAAGAACAAGCGGATTTGCGCTTAAATCCGAAGAACTAGCGGATTTCTTGAAATCCAATAGTTGAAAACATCGGATTCCGACTATTTTTTATAAGTGACGGATTCTGAGTTGTGTGTTAGATACTCCGGATTTTTTATAGCAGATTTTGACTTGGTTTAAAATCAACGGATTTGGGAAACCATCGGATTGTTTGATTTTTGAAATCATATGATTTTGAAAACTAAGGTTTTTGGGAGACTAACAGATTTTTGAAATCGTCGGATTGTGATTATCGGATTGTTTGGTTCTAGAAAGCATCGGATTCAAGTTATCTATCGGATTTAAGCATCAGATTTATTCTGTCGGATTTTGACACTACTTGCGGATTTCAAAGATTCTCGGATTTTAAAGACTTAGTGATTTCAAGTTAGTTGCTGGTATCGGATTCTTCAACTACAACTTACAAAGAAAAGATCCTGTTTGCAATATGGATACATACAGTGAAACTTTGTCTTTTGGGTCAGATACAAAGTCACATGTGCTCTATCGTGGTGAATATCATGTATGGAAAGGAAGGTTTATTGATTTCATCGAGAATAATGATCAAGAAGCATATCCAAATCATAATCCACCATTAGATGAAATTCACAGAGAAAAGCTTCCAAGTGAATATACTGCACAAGAAAAACACAGAGCTACTGCTGATAGAAAGGCCAAGTATCATTTGAAACACGGTTTGTCTGCAGAATTCTATATTAAAGTCAATGGTTTAAACACAACAAAGGAAATATGGGATGAAATCAAAAGTCAGATGGAAGGGACTGAGTCAGGAGTACGGATAAAAAAACCACCTTAGTCAATTCTTTTGATCACTTCAAAGCTCGAGAGCGTTAAGCTTTGATTGACACATACAGCAAATACTGTAAACTTCTGAATGATCTTCGAAACCAGAAGTTAGATGACTACTCCAATTTGACTAAAAATACAAGATTCCTGAATTCATTAGGGCCTGAATGGAAATCACAAGTGGCTATTTACAGGCAAATGAATCAGAAGAACTTGACCAAAGTCACCCATCATATGATTTTTGAAGAATTAAATGAGTATCAGGATGATGTTGGAGTGGGTGTACCGAAAGAGAATGTAGATCTGTTGGCTTTAGTTGCAAATGATAAAAGAGTAAAAATCTCGTCTAAGTCTGTCAAGATGAAGCAAATACTAGAAAAATATTCCTCTGATTCAGATGATGATAATCAGATCGACAATGAGAAGATTATGCAAACCATGGCATATCTTACAAATATGATGCAAAACCAGTTCAATAAGAATAAAACCAACAATAAACAGAGATTTACTTCTGGTTCTCGACGCAGAGATGGCCAATTTCAAAGGAGAGATGGTCAAAGACTGGAGAAGACGTATGAGAGAAAGGTTAAGTCTGCCCAAGAAAGGAATTGCTATAATTATGGTGGCACTGGGCACTTTATTCGTGACTGTAAAAAGCCAAAAGTAAAAGACTCGGAGTACTATAAAGCAAAACTAAACATGATAAAACAAAGGAACAGTGGACAGGCTTTGTTGGCTGAAGAAGATCAATTCTTGTCTGACACCGATAACAGTGAGGAAGATACAAATGTCCATGCACAGTTTATGTTGATGGCAAATGTAGAAGAGTTTGAGTTTGTAGAGACTGATAGAGAGAGTGATGACGAAATGGTGAATGTTTTTGCTGAAGAATTACCTTTGACTGAAGAGGCTGTAGAAGCAGAAGATGTGATTGTAGGTTCTGATGCTGGCTTCATGGCTAAGTTTGATGAGTCTGGTGATGAATGTGAGGAGGAAGAGACTGAAGATACTGTCTAAACTTCAAGCCAGACTGCTGCAGATCATCATGACACTCGTGAAAAGGTAATGTTGAACCAAATCTGAATATTCTGGAGATTATATACTAACTCTCATGCAACAGGTTGAACTTCTGACATCAAGGAACCAATCACTCACATCAAAGAATCAGAAATTACAAGAAAAGAATTTAAATCTTAAAATGAACCAAGTGGCTAAAAGTGAAATTGAAACAACAAATCTGTCTTAAAAAATAATTCAACTTCAACAACCAATTAAAGAAAAAGAAATTGAATTAATCAAAATTCAAAAAGAGACAGAACTGAACGTTCACGATTTAAATGTTGCAAAGCTGAGTGCACAGATAAATTTAAATTTAATCATGAAAGAAAAGAAAATTTTAGATACTAAAGTGCAAAATCTTGAAGAGAGAGTCAAGAAAAAGATAACCACACGTCATATAATCTTCAAAGACCTTGAACCTGATGTCAAAAAGAGATATAAAGGTTTGGGTTATGATGAAAGTAATTTCTTTTCCA
>JAUEJL010002233.1:0-10413 GCA_032274825.1 Drosophyllum lusitanicum | reverse complement strand
TTAATTGAATGACTCATTTCATTCCGTATGTAAAACAAACATAATAATAGAATGCAATGGATCATTCAATTCCATCACCCATTTTATTACCTTGTTCATTCCATTCCTTCATCATTATATTATGTCCAACCAAACACACCCTAAGTGTTTTTTCTCCATTCCTTCGGGGAATGGAATGATTGCTACAATTTAATATTTTTTTCCTTCAGTTATTTATTAAAATTTATTTTATTTCATCACTATGTCTATTTCTATCTATCAAACATCATATAGTAATGATTCATTTCATTCTAACAAAGTAACCAACCATGTTAATAAATGATAATGACTTATTCCATTATCTCCTCTATTCTATTTTTTTATACATTTTATTTATTTGTCATTTTTTTCGTCTAACTAAACAGACTCTTAATTTTTTTTGAAAGGCAAATTTGTTAAGATTGTCCAAGATAATATATACATACATATATATATATATATATATATATATATATTAGGTTAATAATACGGTAGATATGAAGGAATTTTTAATTTGTTAAGATTATTCAGGATAAAATAGGTGACCAACGTCGTCGGGTCAATTATACTAAAATTAAAAGATCATTTTTATAATCAAAACTCTGATTGTTTAAAGTACTAAATTATACAAAAATATCATCAACAAAAAATATCTAAGGACTGACCCACTTGGCCACTTGGTTTTACATGATCTAATTCCTCGTAAACACGGGTGATAATTTTTGGTAAGTACAAAACATGCTATAAAAATAAATAGATTTGGGTTAACACATGTAATAAAAATGTTTGTTTTGAGATGACACGTATAATAAAAATATTTTTGTTTTAGGTCGACTTGTGTGACATGTATAATAATTTGGGTCGAATTAGGGTCATACATAAATTTCACGGGTCAACATGCGAACACGTTTAATATTTATATAAATTTTATCTTTTTCATATGTAGGGTGTGTTTGGCCGAGGTAGCTGGAAGCTGGTAGCTGATAGCTGAAGCTGTAAGATGTATGTGTTATTTGTATATGTGTTTGGCAGAGTAGTTGTTAGCCGAAGCTAAATAGTGTAAAATGAAAAAAAAAATCATAAAAATAAGAGGAATTAAAAAACATTTAAAAATTGTATTTAGGTAATTTGGTATATAAAAACGCTTTTAGCTATTTTTAAAAACTATATCAAGAAGCTTTTTTTATTTTAAAGCTTTTTGTTTAAGAAAAACTTTCAGCCTTTTAATTTGAGCAAGACTTGTAATTTTCTGTTTCAAAATAAAAAGCTATCCGCCCTAAAAATATTCTAAAAAGTTGCATAACGAACACACTCATAAACCAAATTTGTGATGAAATTATCATCCAGACTCACACAATCTAAATTCTTAATAGTTTAGTTTGTGAAATATTAAAAAATAAAGCTCCTGGTATTAAATTTTTTTAAAGTTTTTTTGAACACCTCATGTAATCTTTAAACCTTCTAATGCGTTGACCCATTAAAAATCCATCAACCCTTTAATAACTCGTCAACTTGGAAACAATCCACTAACACGCTAGCCAGTATAATTAAACGAGTTACGCATGTCTCACATATACAAGTTCGTGTTTTGTGTCCTGACACAAATAAATAAATGAATCAAGTTTAGGTCATGTGTTTTTAACACGCCAACACGAACACTACACAATTGTCTTCCCGATCCTCAACTACTAATCATCCATCTTTAGGTCATATATGTTGGTTCACTAGAAGAGGCAAGAAGAAAGAGACTCCGTTTTGTTTTATTATAAACAATCACTAGAATCGATATTACCAAGATCAACATCCTACTGGCGATTTATCTTTTCATGCGTGTGAATCGATATTAAAAATCCTATATACACATATCATATTAATAGAACAATTTTCTAAAATGAATATATTATATGAATAGGTCAGTCATCACTTTCACATAGATCATATTGTCATCAAATAAAATGGACAGGGTGCCATAGTCCATAGCCATTTAGAAATAATAATTTGAATCGGTACCGGCCACAGATATCCCGACGATAGTCCCGGAGCGTGGGACCCAATCGCCACTGCACACGCGTCAATCAACGAGCACTCATACAGAAGTGACCTACTATTCCCGCCAAAAGGAATCAAACAAAGTGGGGCCCGCGGGGCCCACTTAACACCAATCAATCAAGCGGCCATCTCTCTTTTCAGATATAAAAATCCTCCTGTCCAAAATAAGGCACATAGTGCACTTCAAAAATGTACAAGTTAACAAGCGAGAGTAGTTCTTGAATTAGTAATTACTGTTCTGGAGGAAGCAATAGCCTTTTTCCCCAAATACAAAACTTTTTTGACTTTATTTTATAAAAGCCGTGTAGGACGCAACTCCAGGATTGATAGGGATATGTGGGTCCCGGTTGGTCCCACGTGGCGCTATCGTACTTACAGCATAAAGTCAAGGAAATCCTCCAATCAGCTGCGAGCCGTGTGTCGATTATTAACTTGAGAAAAAGCTTTTTATCGGTTACGTCGTCGTATTATTTAACACGTGTCGAGCGCTAATTCATGATTCTAATTAATTGTACCGGCCCCGCTTATTAGAAAACTACACGTGTTAAACTAATTAACTTTTAACCTATTTATACCTTAATGAAATTACATTCTTTTCGCAAGACCTTTTATTAAAACTGTTGTAGAATGTTATAATTATGGGGATTCATCGTCGGTAGATTGTGTCACCAAAGTAGTCCAATACTGTGTCGCTATGAGAAGTAGAAGGTGAATATGCATGTTTCAATTTCAAGAAGATAGTTTTTAAGATTTGATGATATGTGTGTTTATTTAAAGATCATGTTGTGATAATCTCAATTTTATAAAAACAGGATTCAACTTTTTATAAACTAGTAGATCACTGTAAAAAAAACTAGAAATATCGATAAAAGAAGAACTCTCTAGTTTGATCATGGATGTAAACGGAGTAAATGATCAAGTGAATCATGTAAATTTCTGTGCTCTAGTTTTTCCTTTTTCTTTTTACCAAATGTAACTACATCTACCATTGTTAGAAGCGAAATATGAGGCCGATAAAGTAGGATGACTAGGAGATGGATCAATTATCACTTGGTGTGGTTAGGTTATCTTTGGCAAACAATGTTGGTCACAACATCGTCAATGGGAGACTATGTTCAGTCTGGTTGAGGTGATGCCCAACATGTATGAGAAGGCGTTTGCTTCAAATAGGTATTCTTGTTATGACAGTTAGTCAACACGAAGACAACAGAAGGTGTGTGTCACATATCATGTGAGTGCATTTAATTTGATTGTATCAAGGTTATTATTAGTTAATGGCATATTATCAATAGACTGAAGAAAATGTTGTCTCAGGAATCTGAGATGAATGACTTTAAGGCAACAAAACAGATACTTGGTACGAGAATCACGAGGGAGAAGAAGGTACTTTAAAGACATCTCAAGAAAAATACATTGGGAATGTGTTATGGAAGTTTAGTTTGAAGGATACTAAGATTAGAAACACACCTTTGAGAAGCCACTTTAAGCTTACAAAGAAGCAATAACCATAGACAGATGAATAAAAGGAAGAGATAGCAATTCCTTATACACAAATGGTGTATAGTTTGATGTATGTCATGGTTTGCATGAGCTATATATTGCGTATTGAATGAGAGTATGTAACAATTTTATGTCTAACACATGGATAGAGCATTTTGAAACAGTAAAGTGGTTGTTACACTACTTGAAATGCACCTCTTGGGTATCATTATGTTTCAAAAGAAAATTATTATCTTAGAAGGATATGAAGATGCATATTTCGATGGTTATAGAAATATTGAATCACTTATCATAACTCGTCCTATAGGAGTGTTGAATAACATAGTCTTTACATAAGAGTATACTGTCATTCAAAATACATTAGTAAGCTTAGGGGAAATTAATCAAGATGCACCCCTTGGCATGGCAAAGACCAAATAGTGTCCCCGACTAAGATCTACAACACTACTTTTTAGGGGAAGTTGAATTGCAGCTAGGACATATAACTTTACAAGTGACAATATGAGTCTTTCTTACCCTAACAAGTATAGAAATGAATTTCTCAGTAGTAAAGTAACCATCGAGATACATTGTCATATTTGCTGGCTAGCGATGAAGTAATTGCAAGTAAGGTCTATACCATCTATTATGTAGTCAACTTTCTCACTCCAAGGGGTATGGAACAATTTTAAGTAAAGGCTTGCCATTAGTGAAGTGAAACCATAGGACCAGAAAGAAGCTTCAAGGTTGATGTTGTAGATGAAAAAAGAAGAGAAAGTCATTATCAATAAGTTGCATAAAGATCAAGCAGTTTCATTGGACATAAGCTATCTACAAAAGAAGAAAAGGTCAAAAAGACACATTACCATTTGAACAATTCACAAAAGAGATCTTAGCTAAAGTTCTACAAGACAAGAGAAATTAGGATGAAAGGAGAAATCAGGATGAAGGGTACTTCTAGCCATGAATGCACAAGAATGTTGAATTCTTCTACATAAATTTGCACAAGGCCTTGGTTCAAATGTCTAGCCCTTGCATAGGCAAGTGATGCAATATAACAAGTACAGACATGATTCCATTGAATTCATTTAAGGACAAGGTCTATCAAATCATGGAATGAGGCTAGGGTACTTCTAGCCATGAATGCACAAGCATGTTGAAGAAGAAATTTAGAAATGCAAGTCATGTCAAATGCATGCACAAATATCTAAAACCTCAAAGTATGGCCTTATCCTAGTAAGGTTCGAATTTAATTGTCTTTAATTAACATAGTTCAGGTTAGGTCTAATACCTGCTTCGGGCTAGTGTCAACACCGATGGAATGACCCAAAAGTCTCAAATAGGAATCATGATGGGTTTAAGGGCCGCCTTTTCAATTACTTCTTTGGGTTCTGGGATGAGGATGCTATAACCTGCCCCGATCTAGCCTCATTGCCATTCCTATTCAAGGTTTCTTTCTTCATCTATGATTCAGTTCGAGGTGCGCCTAATGAGCATGTGTGTTTATGTATTATTTAATGGAAACCACCAATGAGGATGTTGTACTCAGTATGAACATATTTGTAGATATATGTTTGTTTATCGTAGAGATTTTAGAAGAAACAAAACGAAAGTTCAAGTGTTGTTTTAGTATTTTAAGTGTTGTTATTGGTTTATTAACATCTTGGTTTATGCTCTTTATATTTATGTGTTCTTTTAGGCTCTTTAGACTTTTAGGTGATGTTATAGCTATGTTTATGATCCTCAAATTAATTGGTTTATGATTGTTTTAGGTGTTGTTTTTGCTCTTCATATTTGTAGTATTTTTGCTCCTTATATTTGGTTTATGCTACGGAGATTTTCTAGTTGTTGGTGCTTTACTCATACATGAAAAGCCAAACTAAATATGGAAGCAATCTCACAATGATATAGTCTTGGATGTATGTATGCTTATGAAAGCTTAGAGAACCAAGAACTCAGTTGAGAGAATATGTGACTGCTTCAATTGATTTAGGGCAGATAACAAAGTATGTATACTATTGGGTATTTACATAAAACATTCCTACACTATAACTAATGTCATATATAATAATAAACTTAACTAAAAGTTATTGAACACAATTCTAGGATCTAACAACTTGCATATTCTTTTACTTGTACTTGAAGGTTTAATTTTCTTGACTAGCGGAATAAGTTGCCTTGTTTTGTCCATTCCTTCCATGTGTTCAATTAATTCCATGTAGCGGAGTATGTATTTGTTTAATGTTTTCAACTTCCAAGATTTGATGTGAATGTCGATTAGCATGGCCGGCCTCAATGGCTCAATTTGATATATATATATATATATATATATATATCTCTAGGGGAGGGTTCATTTTAGAACCAATTTTATTGTGAGAACCGCGAGAACCAATCTTAGTCGTTCATTTTGGATAATGGAATTCATGGATGAAGAGCGTGAAGGGATTGAGTGTGGCAGGGTGCATGTAAGGACTTCATGGGTGGACAATCCAATTGAAGGAGGGGGAATTGGACGACTAAGATTGGTTCTCGCGGTTCTCGCAATAAAAACGGTTCTCAAATGAACTTTTCAATATATAATATATATAAAGTGGGAATATGATTTGTTAAAGTCACTAGGGGATTTGAGATGGGAGAATCTTGAGCAATCACTTAGAAAATTTTAGGAACACATGCCTCTTGTCGGGGCCATTTTGAGCACTAATGTTGTTCCCAGTACAAGAATGTCTTTCAAATACCACCGTTCTAAAACTGAATAAGAATTTCACTGTGTTCTTAAGTGCCAATGTATGTGTTAATCATCATCTACTCCAAAAAGTCATCCATTCACTACAAATTGAGTCATAAATCTTTTCTCATTCTATTTTCTGCAAAATTGATCTCACACTCTCTTTAATCGAAAGCGTTATGTGCAAAAGTCATATGCCGAGTGTCACGCACTGAACTTTAAACAATTATTTCAAGTTTGAAATGAACATATTCCCCTTCTTTTCCATGACAATAGCTCATCACAAGTTTCTTATCCCGAATCCATAAACTCTCATTACTGACCACGAGTACTTGCATTATGGGTGGTGCCAAAACTAAAAAATTTATTTGGTCTTATAAAACTTGATACAAATTGAATATTACAAAAGCATAAAGAAAAGCATTAAAACGTAAATGTTAGGAAGCAGGATACGATTTCATGATATCGCGAGTATTTTACCTTTATAAAATAGTCTGTCACAACTTCATGCTTCTTGTTTCTGAAAGTTTTGGTCAAACACACTCCTCCAAGATAGATGAAATTCAAGATTATAATCACAACCCCTTCTTATGTGGAGAATATTAGCCATGAATACTTCAATTGCAATGAGCTCAGGGTTTCGGGTGAGCTTGAGCAATATACAGATACCATAAAACTTCCAAAGAACCAACGTTGTTTAATCTCAATGTCTCTTCTTCTTATGTACGCCAATATGTGGCTATGTGTTTGTAGTTCTCTTGCTAGCAGGTCTTACCAGATCCTGTTACAGAAAACCAAAAAAAACAAGGGTTAAAGGGTGCACAAATTATGCTAAGGATTAAGGAAAGATACAATTAACGCCTAATCCTTTCAAAAGCATGAAAATAAGAGCACAAGAACTTAATGCAACAGACAAGTATACCTCAACAGATCTCCATTAACAAACATGAGAATTTTCCATCTCAAGAGTACAATAACTTAATGCAACAGACAAGTATATACCTCAACAGATCTCCATTAACAAACACGAGAATTTTCCATCTCAAATTGAGCATTTATGACATGTATCCCGCCAACACAACTGCTTCAAGAATATGATGAAATCTATATTGATGCTACACGGTCCTGATTAAGGTCACAAATGCAATTAATGTATAATCCTTTTAGAATCATGATAATAAGTAACACAAGAACATAATGCAACAGACAACACGCATACCTCAACAGATTTCCATTACCAGACACAAGAATTTTCCATCTCAAAATGAGCACTCAGGGCGCATATCCTGACAACATCAAGAATATGATGAAATCTATACTGATGCTATACGATCATGATTAATGTTGGAATTACCAACTGCGTGCCCTTTTAATGTAGGTAGGGCAGTTTGTAGCTTCTTGATCATTTGATCAAGATTCCTTAATTTATCTTCATCACCCATCTCCATTAAGTATCTCTCTAAAACACGAAAACTATTGTTACTTAAATGCCTCCCTTTTTCAAGAATCTGTATAGAGCACTCGAAAGCTTCTTCAACCCTTCCATGGGAGCACAAGCTTCTCAATAAAATATCCATGGCATGACTGTGTGGACAATACCCTCTCTCGAGTAGGTACCTCCAAAAACTTAAGGATTCATCAACCTTATGGTTTTTGCAAAAAAGTTTCATTAACATTACTACTGTTGGTGTTTTGGGCACAAAATTTCTACTTATCATCTTATGATAAAGCTCTAGAACACCACTAACTCCACTTGATTTCATTAATCCTGAGAGCAGTGTATGAAATGTAACGTTATCATGGGGAAGATTATGCTCTTCCATCTTATCCATTAATTGAGTTGCAGACTTCACATCCCCTGATCTGATGAAAGCATTCATTAAGGCATTGTATACACCAGAATCTGGCACTAGATTTCTCTTATGAATTTCATTAAACAGTTCTTGTGCCTTGGCTCTGTTTTGAGCGATACCTGCTCCATGTATCAAAGTAGTTATTGTTTGTAACGTGGGGATGCAATTAACTTGCTCCATTTCCTCAAGAAGCCTTAACCCGTCTAAGAAACGACCACTCTTACAGTAAGAATCAATTATGATATTATAAGTTACGGTATTTGGCTTAAACCCTCTTCGAATCATCTCATGGTAGAAAAGTTGTACAGACATAACATCACCAGATTCCTTAAATCCCAACAGTAAAATATTCATTGTTTTAGTGGTCGGTGAGAATCGAGAGTATAGCTTATTGAATACAGATCTAGCTTCCTTCATTTGCCTCTGTGTACAGAATGCTCGAAGAAGAATATTGAACTCTTCGGTGCCAAATTGTTTGCCGTAAGAAAATTTGTGCTCCAATTTTTCAAATGCTTCGAGGGTTTCTTCGAAAGACTGGAACTTTGCAATTCTTGACAAAATGATGCTCATAGATTTGAGGCTAAGCAATGAAGGGTGTGTTGTTTGAATTTCTTCTATTAATTCCCAAGCCTTACTAAAATGGCGCATTCGAGTTAACATATGAAGTGTCTTTTCAAATGCATCTGGAGTGGGAGAGAATTGGGAAAACTGGAGCGAGAATTTGAAGAACTCAAGTGCTTTAAGGCCATTACAGTGGGTTGCAAAGAGGCGACCAAGAATATTTTCTACAAACGTTGTTGAAATGGCAGCCGAAGGGATAATTTGGGCAAGTGTAGGATGAATTGGATGGTCGGGAAAAGGATGGTCATTGATGATTTTGGTGATTCTCTTGATTTCGAACTCCAAATCCGAAGAATAACACCGGAACAGAATGTTGACAAACAATGTAAGTTGTTGATGAACTTGAAAAAGTTGATTACATCTTCCCAGGAAGCGCATGATCTTTTCAGAAAAACAAGACATGGTATCAGCTACAAGATCTAAAACATGCCATAAAACTGAAACTGCCAATAAAATTTAGCAAGCAACGATAATGAAAATAAAAAAAACAGCAAAAAAATCAGATGCTTAATCAACCTGACATGTTGCAACAGTCATTAAACCCAGAATGATGAAGTTGCTTATGACCGGTAGAAAACCAATAACTTATTTCAATATTCTTGATATGGATTTGGTGCAAAACAATCACTGTGATTGCATAACTAGGTCATGATAAAATCTAGCTCACATAATAATCATGAAATTGATGTAAATCATATGAATTAACAAACATGAGAAGAAAAAATAGTGTACAACTGTACGATCAAATTAAGCAAAATGATAGATGTAAACAAGAACCTCCCATTCGTAAACCCCAATAAAACTAACATCAGGAGCCTTGCACACAAAAAAATAAAAAAAAATTAACATCAGGAAGATTAATAAGCTAAGAAAAAACATTTGGCTTGTTGACAAACTGAATGGATAACAAGAACCTCCCATCCAATAAACCCCAATAGAATTAACATCAGGAGGCTTGCACAAAAAAAAAATAATAACATCAGGAATATTAATAAGCTAAGAAAAAACATTAGGCTTGTTGACAAAACTGAATGGATAACAAGCCCAAATGGTGTTTGGGATTATGAGTACTACAGACCTTATTTTTCGCTAAGCATTCAAAGTTGGAATAACAGAAAATTATATATTTTTAACACTAATTCATATAGAAAATATACATACAATTTGCTATCTAAATAATTTCTCACAGTTCAAAATACAGTTAAACAACGAGATCAATCAAAAATAAATCTGCACTATCTCATGTAATGTATAGAGTTCGTAACTTCGTATTGAACTAAAACTTACTCAAACATGTATGCACCTCTTGATTTATTATATTAAAGAATTCTTTGAATTAAAAGTTTCAATCAATCAGAATGTCATGTCTGCTTAAGTTTGAACCACTTTAGTCAAACTAATCAGAGAACAAGCTTTTTGTTATTGAGTGATACTATCACTGTTATCTAAAATACCGTGACTGTATTTGGTGCCAGAAAAATGTGTTGTGCACCAAGGGAGTAGGTTATTTATTAGTTAGGCCACCTACAATGGCTATGTATAACACGTGCAAGAAACTAGGGGGGTGTTTGGTTGGAAGGAATTGGTAGGAATTGGAATCCAATTCCAACCAATTCATGTGTTTGGTTTAACATTATGGATGGAATTGGAATTCATGGGATGGAA
>JAUEJL010002232.1:0-22637 GCA_032274825.1 Drosophyllum lusitanicum | reverse complement strand
AAAGATGATTATGACGATTTAAAGATGTTATATGATGCTTATGATGATACTTGACCGTGCGGGGATTTACGAAGGTATGCGGGTGGGTCAAGTTACGGTTTGGGATTTAATACCTTAACCTAAGTATGCTTGCGAATGTTTTTAAATGATGATTTTGTGATGTTAACTAAGCTGACGCTTGTTTATTTGAAACGTGTCTTGTGCTCGTGCAGGTTGCTTAGGTGCATGACCATGTGAGACGGGGGTTATTGGGTAGTTTACTTTTGTTATGATGTTATATATTATCAACTTGTGGTTGTGTAACGACAAAGTTTAAACGATGATGTGTTTTGTGACGCAACAGTGGTTTTTGCTTGATGAATGTTTAAAATGGTTTATCTGTTTTAATAAATATGATGTTTAAAAGTCATCAGTTGCGATGAATCTGATTGAGTGGAAAAAGTTTTTTGTAAATCTCAATTTTTGAAAAAAACCACGGCTGTTACACTTCACTTACCGGATCGTGAAGTAAGTGGCAAGTATTCTCTCGCGGCGGCAGAACAAAGAGGAACCACACCGGTGAAGGAACCGGTGACTTCTTGTGGCGGCCATATGCAATCACAAAAATGGAATAAACCGCCGGTGGATCTTCTTTATCGATGATGCATGCAAGCTGAAGCCATTGAAGATGAACAACTACAATATGGAGGCGATGAAACTAATCTTACGGTTACCCATCAGATTCCAAAGATGAAGGAGTGTGTTTGTTTTAGGGTTATAGAGATAGGTTTTTGATATTTTGAATTAGTTTTTACAAATGATGCTAGTAGAGAGAGAGAGATTTTGAGTTTATATAATTGTAACCAGAAGAGAGAGAGAGTATCTGAATTAAATGGACACATCATTTTATTTGAATTAAAGATATAATCAAATTGTCAAAAAAAGTTGGAAAGGAGATTGATTACTTCACGATTGTTGAATCACCGACTAATGTTCATAATTTTGAAAAATGATGAGATTAATGTTCTTGAAGATGAGGAAGATAAAGGTTGTAGAGAGATGTAGAGCGTAGAGAGAGGGGGAAGGAGGGAAGGAGGGAAGGATAGTGTTTGGTAAAAAATGGTTAAAAATGAATCTAAAAATTGTGTTTGGAAACAACTATAGTAGACAAGGTTGTTTGGCAATAAAGATATCGTGAAAAAGACCAAAATAACATTTGACTAACAGTCAAACTTAACAGAAATTATTGTAAATGATCAAAAGTGAAACAAATTGATAACCATAATGATTATTTTTATAATTTTTAAAGTTAAAGGATAAAAGTGAAATTTGATAACAATCACAAGGACCATTTATGTAATTAACTCTATGTTTAAAATAAGCAATTCAACGACAGTAGGAAGTTTAAAATAAGCAATCCAGGCCCCCCAAGTTGTGTTGAATGGTGATTGTAGGGCGCTTCAAAACACTTCGAGATAATACACACTTCTCTTATCTGGCCTCAAGTCCAAAGCTTCTCTCTCGGAGACGTTTGCAGGTTGGTCGGCGAGAGAAGCAAAGGCCTCAGATCGGCTTTGCTCTGGCCACTTTCTGATTCGAGGTAAACACTATTTCATTTCTTCGTCATCTGATTGTTTCATCACTTAAGTTTTTCCTCTCGTCGGCTTTGTGTTTTGTTGCGTTTTTTATACGATTTGCTTAGATCTATTGTTGCGACGTAATTGTATTTACATTTTATGTCGTCCTTTTAATTTTTCATTGAACGAGCTTGTGAATCTGGGTTGTTTTAATTGACTCCACTGGTCGTCCTTGGTTTGCGTTTTAGGGTTTTAGTTCTATTCAAGTCTCACTCTTGATTTGTGTTAGAAGCTCGATTAGCTGTTTGAACATGGTTTCCATTGAATTAGCTGAATATGAAATTAAGTATACGAGAAGAATTTTTAATACTAATTGGTTGTGCATTTTGTTAGGCTGTTAGGCATAATATTCTGCTAAGCTTTGTGTGTTTTATAATATTTCCTTTTTAGATTAGAAAGCAAATTACTATATACAATCCTCCAAATTTGCACTTATCAGCCTCACTCGAACCTCTTTCCAAAATGTAAGTATGACAAAATTATGCGATTCTGAGGCCAATTTGGGAGTATTCTATGCTAATAACGGTTCATACTTGGATCTTGTTTAGTTGGTTGTGAACTGGAGTTGATTGCGGAAGAAATAGCAATATGGATTCATAGGAATGAGTGTTACATTAGTATTACTTTGCAACCACCTTTTGGTTAGAAATGTAACCTTCTGGGTTTGTGGGGACTTGCAGAAAAGGAACTCTCTTGACACAAGAATCACGTTCTTGTTAGTTGATATGTATTGATTTGTTTATACAGATGCAAGTGGAGTAAATATTTACTGATATTTGATCCTAAACAAGTACAAAACTTGCTTTACCTTTGAAAGTCAAATGTTAACTTTTTTAAATAAAAACAAACAGCAGATGTATCAATAGCATCCGCCCAAAAGGCCAAAATCAATTTACTCAATCTAATCAATCTATTGTGGTATGTAGCAAAAAATGTTAAAATCATGGATCTAGGGCTCTCAAATCGAATCGAAAAAGACATTGGTTAAAGTTAAATTTACAAGAAAGTGAAGAGAGTAGATAAATAAGTTGTTGATAAGAAGGGAAAGAGGTACCGGCAAGTTGATAATACACAAAACAGCATGGCAAAGCGGTCGATCCTGATGGTGAGGTCAGCTGGGGATGCCTGCGGCGCCCCAGGATGCCTCTAATTGCTCACACTCGTTTTTTTTGTATTCGTTTTCTTCCTCAAATGAAGGAGTGTTTGGGAATGGGACCTCTTAAGAAAAGGGGAAAATTTTGATTTAAGCTTGTTGACATTTCCATGAATCTTTGAGTGTTTGTATATAAATAAAAATTAAAGATCGAATATAATTTATATAAGTTAAAGGGTGAAAAATAAAAATTTGTTAGGGGTAAAATAAAAATTGGAACGAATAGTGTTATTTTTTGTGAACTGATTATAAGGGATAATGTAGCGGTCTGTACACTGGATTTTTGCTAGATTATATTAACAGTGCCTTTTTACACTTTCAGAAGAAAGAAATTAGTTTTCGGGGGGTGACTTGTTATTTGCAGTTTTCAATGGTTAGGTTTCAGTAGTCAAAATACATGGTTTTCTTTTGTATCTTTTTCTATTTTTTTCTTTCAATGAATATACGATCATTTATGATTTCAAACATTGGAAGGATGAGTCTTTTTGTGTTGTTTTAAATGATCTGTTTATTGTATCATGTTTGGATGCTGAAACTAACCTCATGAGGTGTCAATTGCAGATAATATGGCATCAAAATTGAAGCAACTGCAATCTAAGGCAGGTCAGGCATCAGAGTTTTTGTCCAAGCATGGAACTGCTTACTACAAGCAGCTGATGGAGCAGAACAAGCAGTATGTTCAGGAGCCAGCAACTGTTGAGAAATGCAATGAGTTGTCTAAACAGTTGTTCTACACTCGTCTTGCCAGGTTTAACTCTATGGACCTTTTGTGTTGGTTTAAGTAGCTGTAATCAATGCACATCATTTAGTCTTTTTAGTTTGATGCTCTTTGTATTTTCATAATTAGTTGTGGTTCTCCTTGGAGCTCACTTCACATGTCAACTTATTGTCGTTCGTTAACATGTTTGTTGTCACTTCTAAACTATTTGTATTTTGTGGAGGTGGTAAACTGGCCATGTTGGGTGGTGTGGGTATTGTCTCAAAATAAATTGAGTTCACTTGTTGGGCAGTTTCGGTATTGTGTCAAATTAAGTCGGGCTGGGCTGTAAACACTTTTTTGTCCTTTCTAGTTTTACTAATACTTTATATATTAAATATGCTTACATAAATGGCGCTCCTAAATAATAATTTAGTTTAGCCGAATAAAGCAATCCGGGAGTTTGTAATGGAGAGAAAATAGAACACATACTGTCCTGTACTCCTGCTTTTAGTTAACTTGATCGAAATTGAATCTCTAGTATGTTGATAGTACAACTCCCACGAGAGAAGTGCAAGACGAAAGTTCGCACTAATTAATAAGTCAGACTTACGTTAATACAAAATAAATTGTATTAAAGGATATATATACATGTGTGTGTGTATTTTGGCTTCATAAAAGCAAGTGTTTGGTTTAGCTCATTTGCTTAAGATTATTAGCTCATTTTTAAGAATACAAGCCATTGAAGAGTTGCTTACGTTTAAGGCTTAAAAAGGCACCTGCTTACGACATTTACCAAACAAGCTAATCCAAACACTTTTGTAAGCCGTAAGGAGCTTATCAGCTTATAATCTGTGAGCTAATTGAAACACTTCGTAGATAGTAGTAATCTATTTTTCATTAAATGATCTAAAAGGTTGTAAGCATTTAAATAGATATTATAAGACTTCATGAATGTTTGACCTGTTTATTTGTTTACTTAAGTTTTCTAAATTTTCTGATGGCTCATTTGAGATAATAGCTGAAGTCGACCCTTTTTAAGCAATGTTGTAGAAGGCGGTACTCAAGCGGTCGACTGGGGTGTAGTGTGTAATCGGCCTAGACCCGGAGTACTCAGATTGGATATCTTTTATGTATAAATTTCGAAATTATACATATGACATGTTCATAAATACTCAAACATAGACATAATTGTTCATATGACCCAAGAAATATGTTTAGATGTCATTAATTAAGACTTTGTGCTTAACTGCTTATTTGAAACAAAATCAGAAATTCAGAACTCACAGTTGAAGACTTGAAGTAGAATAAATTAAGAAGAGACGATGTAACCATTAACCAACACCCTAGTGAAATCAATTGAAGCAACAAAACGAATACTCAATCAACTCACAATTGAATCGGCATGAGTTGGGGTTCAAAAGTTTTTTGGCCATGTTGACCAAGTTGCCGAGTAGGACTGAGTAACTTCAAGTTTGACCAGTTCCAAGTATTTAAACCCTATTCTGCTTAGCTCGCCAAATTCATACGCCGAGTACTCCCCAAGTAATTCCGAGTTTTACTACACTGATTTTAGGTAAGTAGGTCGAAATTGCTACCTCGATATTTGAATACAGTATTGGAACACATAATTTGCTTCAATAACAGACTTGAGCTTACATTTTATTCTTAATAAACTGATAAATGTAAATACGTTTATCAGTTTATGGTTCCATTTGCAATCAGGTTATGCATCCTAGTAATTGAATATGATAAGTTTGATGTTAATGTGGAAAACATTTCCATATTCACCAAAGTGTCACTTCATCTAATTTCTTCTATGCATATTCTGCAGTCTTCCTAGCCGTAACGAATCATTCTGGAAGGAACTCGATTATGTGAAGAATTTATGGAAGAACAAGAAAGATTTGCACGTTGAACAAGCTGGAATTGCTGCTCTGTTTGGGCTTGAATGCTTTGCATGGTTTTGTGCCGGCGAAATTGTTGGAAGGGGTTTCACAATCACTGGTTACTATGTCTGAGTTTTCAATCATTGCCATCAAAAGAGGGGGAAAAACACACATAAAAGGAAAACCTTTTTCAAGAACTCACAAGGCTTTTCTATATCATGAGTGACATGATCTCGTTCATCAAACTTGTGTAATGTTACTACATTCTTTCTTGGAAATTTTGAAGCTGAGAAAAAAAGATCAGGTGTAATTTGATCGCGTCAATAATCTCTGCATTTTAGGGTAATGACTTTGTTAGTCTGATCAAAGTGTTTGCAGAAAGACATGAAATGTTTTCGTGTTAAAAGGTTAATTGTTTTCTTTTCCTGTTATACAGAAGTAGGAGCAGCATGATCTTTGCTTATATATCGTTATTGAAATATCAAATTCGCAGGTTAGAAATGTTTTTGTATATATATATCATTATATCATATCGTCTACATCCTCCTACATCAAGAACAGGAGGCGAGGAAACAAAATTAGTGGCTTACGCGTGTCGTTATATTTAGTGGGTAGTAGGATAAAATAGGAGAATTTAGTAGGGGGATATAAATTTTTTCTTATAGATAATATATACGTTTAGTAAGAGGATTCCATCCCGTTTATTCGAGTTTGTAGGTTCCGTTTGCAACATTGAAGCCTGTACATATTAAACAAACTTTCAATACAACGATATTCATTCTCTCATTCCTGTAACTTTCAATCATATACAATTTTACATCACTTGAATAATCAATCAATAATGTAATCAATCGTTTATTCATTCTTGTATTCTACAATGATTTGTTGACGAGAGGTTGAAGTTTTGAACGACAAAAACATATACATTAATAAGTCACAATCATATGTTTGGTTTTGTGTCATTTTTATGTTTGATGTACATGTGATATTTAGGGGGTGTTTGGAATTGTGATTTGAAAAATAGATTAAGCGTTTTTAATAATCAGAATCAGATAATTAGCTGTAAGAGAATGTGCTGCTGAATAAGAGTGTTTGAATTTGATTATGTTGTTTTATATCACAATAATAATAATCATTTTTTTGAGTGCTTAGCAATGTACTTTAATTGATTTTTAAAGTGTAAAATCACAAGTTCACAACAATCAAATAATCTGTTGGAAAAACAACTCAAAAGTAGATTATCAAAACTGTATTTTGTAGTCTCCAAAACGCAAACAATTGATTTCTGAAAACACAGCCCCAAACACTTTAAACTAATTATTTGCGATTTCAAATCCCAATAATCAACATTTAAACGCAATCCCAAACACTCTCTTAGACTTTTATATGTTTAAGGAATGTTTGATCCATGTCACACAGAAAAGAAAAAAAAACAATTTGTAAAGCGTATAGTATAACTATGTAAGTGATTGAACCCCGGCCCAAGCTCCCGTCTAGAACTGTGTATGAACTAATAATACGAGATATACCATTAGGGGTGGGTAACAGACTACCAATACGAAGCTAGACTTTATCCTGTCGTAATATGAAAACACGAGTACTAAATCTGAATTGTATTGCATTAGTTCGATATTGTTATGGTACATGTTACGATTCATTGTGCTCCGAACGTACCAAAACCGTAGGATCTTTTAGATATAGATTGTGAAATAAAAAAAGTGGCGATTACCCAAAATTACAAAACAACTTAAAACACACATTAAACACAGGACCTACAAGATAGAAATCAAGAATTCAATTGTGGCTATAGCTTAAAAGAACATAATGCTAACCAAAAATTAATTTTTTTGCTAGGAGTTGACAGTTTGATAATTTCTTTTCAAGTTTTCCATAACGCTAAAAGTGTGTATTACGTATTTTTTTATCAAAACCCAACTAAAATAAGCAAAAAACAGGGGCGTTCCGAGAATCGAACTCGGGACCTCTCGCACCCAAAGCGAGAATCATACCACTAGACCAAACGCCCATTATATTATTTGTCTTCCTTTAAGCATTCTTATTTCACGGTTCTGACTCTTACCAGTGTTTCGACTCGCACTGTATAAAGTCAGGTGCACACACGGGCACTGTCGCACGCAGACCCCCCTTTGTTTCTATTTCCCGCGTTACTTCCATTTCCCGCTTCTCGTCGAAACCCTAATCGCGATTAATGGGGACGAAGCACCACTCTTCCGACACCGTCTCCGATCCCAAAAAGCGAAGAAAGGTCGGATTCTCCAAAATCGGTAAGTTTCCCTCTTCTTTCTCATACTAATTTGCTTCAATTCACCTCTGCTTTTGCTGATTCTGCTCATTTTGTTTTGTTTTCATGTAGATGAAGGTGTTCAGCCTAACGAATGCATCAAAATCTACATGGGTTTGGTTTCTAGTTCCTTGCCAGCACTATAATTACTTATTTTAATTTTAATTAGTTCGGTTGTAGCCTTTCAAAAAAAAAAAAAGTTCGGTTGTATTGATCCTGAACCATTTTGTTTGCATTTTTATATTGTTTTCTGCGCGAACATTATTCATTACGGTTCTTCCAAAAGGTGTTGGAAATTACTCAGCTCAGCATAATTTGTGTGTTCTGTTTGGGATTTATATTCGGGGTGAACTAATTTATATTTTGGTGAAAGATATTGATTATTCTGCAAAACCAAAATAATTAGATTAGAGAAACGAGAAGTTGTTAGAAAACTGAGTGTTCGGGGTAAATGTAACCTTACCTTATTATCTGTTCTGATTTTAATCTTATTTTGCCGAAATAATAATTTTTTTATCTCACATCCAAACATCCCCTCAGACTCCAAGGTTCTAAATCTTGAGTTACTCAAAACATATAAGCTGTTCTGTTGCTTACTTGGTGCCTTGGATTGCTTTTTTGAGGGAGGTTTTCTGATTCTTGCATTTTGAAAACCCTATTAATCAGAAAGTGGTGTTTGGCTAATGATTAAAAAAGGAAGAGGTGATTATCTGTGTTTTTCTAGAGAACAGTGGACTATTGAAAAAACAAGTTGGTTAGTTGGGTCCTACTTTCTGAAAATGCTGTTTTGCAAACACAAAATCTCTTCTACAAATGCAATTGCAAACACCCCCTTGGTGGTTTATTGCCCTTGGTCTTTATGCATTTTGTTTTCCTTGTTTAGAAATGATTTTTATTTCCTGTTCTCCTTATTCCATCTACATAACTCAATTTCAGTGTCTAGAGAAGATGAGGTGGGCTCTCCGGAAAGCTTCCCCATTGAACCTGTTGACCTAGGTACCTTTTTTGAAGAAGATGAAAAAATATATGGGTACAAAGGGTTAAAGGTATTTTCAATTTTAATCCAGGTTTTCCATGTCTATATTTTTATCCTTTTCTCTGTGGATCTTGTGAGGTGGTTTCTGGCATCATTTTTCTTGTAGGTCCCGACTTTGTGGGTTTTATTCATTAGCTTACTGATATTTTAAGTTTTTTTTCCTTTGTCTTTACAATCATGGGCAGACCTGCATGAAGCTAGCGTATACACATGCATACCCTAAGCAAATTTTTGGAAATAAAAAACAAAACTTTGTTATTGTAATGCATTCCTTGAATTTATATGTAATGCTAGTGCATACCTTGTTAAATTTATTGGATTAACCATTGTCTATAATCTTGTTATTGCCTGGGAAAAGTTGTACCTTTGTCTATAATCTTGTTTGTGCTGATTCAGCATTTAATTTTTTTTTAAATAATGCAGATAACAATCTGGATCAGCAGCATCTCGTTTAAAGCATATGCTGATATTTCTTTTGAGAGCACATCTGATGTAAGTACATGCATTTTATAATATGCTTTTTGGAATCTTTAAGGGCGTATACTCCCTTCAGTTATAAATTTTCTTCACATTTATGTCTGACTCTGCTATTTCAACCGTTGATGTTGTATGTCATTGTTAAAGGCTGGGAAGGGAATCACGGATCTTAAATCCTCTCTTCAGGTCATCATCAAATTCTCAGTATATTCTCGTTGATATTCATTTATATGTAAAGGTGAAGGTGATCATCACTAATACATCTTCTTCCTACCAGAATATTTTTGCAGATAATCTTGTTGAGACAAAAGATGATTTCCTAAAAACATTTTCCACAGAGAGTCATTATGTTAAGTATGTTGAGCATCTGAAGCTTAATTAAATTGATTCTCATGACCATTTTTGTTACTTGTGTTTTTCTGTTAATTCTTTATGCTTCTTTTTTTTACAGATCTATGATCTCAGATGGAAAAATAATTCAGCAAAACGTCCCATCTGCAGATAGCAGTGAGTTGAATGGGAAGATAAAAGCAGATTGTTCTGAGCTGGAGGTGTGTTTTACCCGATCTTTATCAACTATAAGTGTTACATAACCATGTACCCAGACATCCAGTTTATATATGTAAAACTACATTGGGTTATTTTGTTTTTTTATGCATCAGGTTGTTCGTGTTGAGGGCTCATCTATGGGCCTTCTGTACTGTAGATTGGTACCACTTGTTCTTCTTCTTGTTGATGGTAACGTCCAACTGTTCTTGACTACTTTATAATTATGCAGTTTTGTATTCTTTCTTCTATACATAAATACCTAATTCTCCATTTTAACTTGGTAACTTTTTTTGTATCAGGTAGCAATCCCATTGATGTTACTGATCCTGACTGGGAGATTTATATCCTAGTTGAGAAGAAAAATGATCAGCATGATAATCCACAAAAACTGCTAGGCTTTGCAGCTCTTTATCGGTTTTTTCATTACCCTGATAGCCACAGGCTGAGACTTGGTCAGGTATATCCCATTTTATAAGTAATTAGTACCATCTATAAGATTATAAGAACTATTTTTAAATAAAGATGAAGTTGTGATAATTGATAAAGCAATCTGAGAGGTTGTAGACACATAAAGATATAATGTCTATAAAGTTGGAGAGGCAAAAATCACTCAAAGACCATCCAATAGAACCATGGATCGATTTGGGTTTGATTTTTCTAAAAGAAACTAGATGTTATTTTGATAGTTGCTTTTATCATATTATATACATAAACTAATTTTAAATTATAAAGAATAGGCAAAATGTTGATGGGTCAACAGGCCGTCAACCCAACTCAAACTCAATAACTCCTTTCTTTAAAGGCACTCTTAAACTATTTCTGATCTGTATTTAAAAATACTCATTTAGACTCAAACCCGTTCCCTAACCCGTCCATTTTCGCAGCACTAATATCCAGTATTTAACTGAAACAGGATGCTTTGTTGTTGTCAAGTATGTTAACTTTTTTCTTGGACTTGTTAATGACAGATATTGGTATTCCCTCCATACCAACGTAAGGGATATGGAAGTTATCTTCTTCAAATAATCACCGTCATGGCAGTTTCCGAAAATGTGTACGACCTCTCAATTGAAGAGCCACTGGACTCTTTGCAACACGTTAGGGCTTGTATCGACATACCCCGCTTGCTTGCATTACAATCAATCCAGCCTTCACTAAACTTGGTTGTCACGCGTCTAAAAGAAGAAAATTTAGCCAAAAGAACCCAAATTACCCGATTTGGCCCACCATCAGAAACCATTGAAGAGGCAAGAAAAACTCTTAAAATCAACAAGAAACAGTTTCTACAGTGTTGGGAGATTCTAATTTACTTAGCTCTCGACCCCATTGAGAAACATGTTGAGAACTTTAGGACCATGGTGTTGGATCGAATCAGGGCTGATGTCATTGGTAAAGATAATGTTGCGGGTGGGAAGCGGGTACTTGAGGTCCCGACAGAATACGATCCTGAAGCATCGTTTGTGATGTTCAAGACAAATGGGGATGGTGATGAATCAAAGGAGATTGAGATGGAAGATGGTGATAAAAGCAAACAAGAGGAGCAGCTACAGAAACTAGTTGATGAAAGGATGGAAGCTATTAAGTTGATTGCAAACAAAGTATCTGTTAAGAGCTCTTGAATATTATGAAATCTAGTATTAGCCATATCAATGATGATTTTCTTATTTTTTAAAAATGGTTTTGGACTTGTTTAAATGTTTGAGTTGTTGTAATCTCTATTTAGCTTGCTAGATTTATAATGATATCAGAATGAGTTTTCCAACCTGGTTATTGTTTTACCCCTTCTTTTGTAATCATGGTTTTGAAAACCTTATCAAAATAGTAAAATAGCCCGTTCAATTTGTTGAACCGGTGATAAGACCAGCTTGTAACAGGCTAAACCGCCTAGTTTCATCTTTAAGAGCACACATGGTTATAACTAGAATCATTGTTACCATTGTCAGTCATGTCATCATCAGTAAGACGTTGCAACGGAGATCACGAAAGTTCATCCTCCTAGTTGCTCGTCAGAGCCTGCTCATTGCGAGCTCTCTAAGAGTACTCTTTTTTATTGTATATTTTAATTTATTAATTTGGTATTTCTATATTTATATATAACTTTTAAGCTCTGATGCTTTGTCGATCGTCCAGTTTAATACTTCATCTACACTAAGAAAGTATACAATTGTAGAATTTCAAATTCTTATCTTAAAAAAAATCAAAATCGTTTATTAAATAGCCTCAGGATATCACAAATTCACAACCCTTCACAAACTCGTTGACTTGAAAGCCCACAGTTCCTGCACTTCTCTCTTTGCTCTTTTCTTTAGGCAACAAAAACATGAAAATGATGTATTTGTATAAGCAAGATCAAAACTACAAGTCACTTCTAAATGAAATAATTGGTTATATTTCTTCTCAATCAAGGGAATTCAACAAGGTTAATGGGATAGATAAATCAGAGTGTTTATGCATACAAATTATTAAATCACTTTTAAATTTTGTTAACATAATCTTAGTTTTTAGGATCTTTTTAACCCATTTTAGAAAATATTTGAAAAGCTTTCGTGATCGACACCTTATAAGCAAAAAATCTGTCGTGATCTTGAACGACACAAGCAAGAAGGGATAAAACTGTTTACATCCTATCAATTATCTTTATCATACCCGGCTCAAATGTGATTTGGTATTGTTGCCAAAAAGTTTTAATAGGTGAACCCAACCAACCAATCTGTCTTGAACCTCACATAGAAACTATGTTTCAACCTATTACCCAATTGTCCCACATTCCATCCATTCTACCAACTACGAGGAACTGAAACATGCCAAGTCTTTATTTTTACAAAAATTTAACTCTGATTCAAAGGAAGATAACCGCAAACTAAGGTTAACCGGAATGAGTACACAGCTGCGTTTGGCTTTTTGGCGAAACTAAAAATTGAGGCTTAGAGGTTAAATTCTGATGCTAACCAAACTACATAAAGATCTACAATTACAGTAGTACTTTTAAGAAACCACCAAAATTTTCTATTTCAATTAAGTAATATTATACACTATACTTCTTTTCCTGACAATAATATAATAGCACAATAGTGAATATTACACATGAGATAGTGAAGTTGCCTAGATTTTATGCACGCTATAACCTTCATCCTCTGATGTCAAATTTGGACTCCAGTTTTCATATTCAGATCCACCAAAAACCATCTGCTTGATTCCAACATGACTGTAAACAATCATGAACAAGGAAACAGTTAATGATCCGTTTGGAAAATGTAACTAACATTCTCGGTCATTTTGTTCCTTTCATTCCAAGAAAGTGAGAGCTGCGAATGAAAACAGAATCTAGGGGAGAATTATGGAACTTACTCAGAACTTATCTGCGTCATTGCATTTATTAATATATCCAACAGTAAAGGCTCGCTAGTACCAATATCTACCCTGCAAATGTATAAACCAACTGTCAGCAGCATTATATTGGTAACGGGTCATGCGGGTAAACATAAAAAATAGATAAGGATGAAAAGGGACAAATGGGTCTAATAAATGCTTCAGTAAAAGTCGCCTAATGTGTTCAAAAATGCTAACAATGTCGTAATTAGGGTTTTTCAATATAGATCATATTATTATTTTGATAATACAGTTTTCGAGACTAAATTAAATACATTAACCATTTAAAGAAACTCAAAAAAGTGAAAAAATGAGTTGGTGGGTCAGTCACTCGGTCCGACCCGACTAGTTTTTACTTTTTACCCACAAATAAAACTAACCTGTTTCAACCCAAACTCAATTAGACATGAACCAACATGTTCATTTTGGCACCTTTACATACAAGTGCTCGTAACAAGTTTTTTCAAGGAACACGCCAGTAACAATTTTTACAGTTTATTATACATGTAGCCCAGCCCAACGCTTAAAGTCACCACTTGGTTTTCCTAATATCGAACTGAACAAAAAAAACTGATATCAAATAAAGAAGCTGAAAAAAGGCATGTTTAGGTTTCCACGTATAGATTTACCATAGGCGTGCTACATTGTCTTGAATCTCAAGATCACCAATGTTATAAAATGTAGTCGGTTCAATGTTTGCTCCGAGAATATCATCATAACTGGGTCTCTTATCCGTAGTAGACTGCGATAACTGCAACAATCACATGCAATTCACAAATGTAATGCAACTAGGCATTTCTTTAAACACGGCAGGAATTAAAATATCCAAACTGGACGCATGTAAAGTTTTTAACCATTACTTGCATATTCATAGAATTGCACCCGCCAAGACGTCCGACAATATGCCATGAACGAATTGTCTGCAAATAAATCACATCAAATATTTCAATGTATGCATAATCTGTAGCAACAATGTTCTTGCAATAATAACCAAACCATTACTTATTTATTGAAGTTTAAAAAACTGACAAAAATTGTGGGCAGGTCAACCCAACCCCGTTTTCACTCTGACTAAAATTATCGAATAGTTTCGCCAAAAGAAAGTTACTTACATCACAAATCATCTTAATATCTTTGTCCAAAGGAGCATGGTAGAACTCAATCCAAATATACGAGTTGTTAAACTCAAACCTGAAATAATTTACCTGAAGTTATTAGTTACTATAATGCTTATGGTATCAGATATTTTGTTCATATCATGAAAGAGTCCATGGAACAATTGTTTGTATGATTTTGACTTCATTCTCCATTTTGCAGGTCTAGTCTTCATTTCGGTTCAAATCATATAATGAGGCCCAAATCAAAATTTTCATATCTTCTTAGTTCTTGCAACGAACAAACAGGACCCACAACATGGACTGTTGATTGTAAAAAAAATTAAAAAATTCCTCCCGATTAAAACAATGATTCATAAGGTATATCCGTTGCCAAAGAATTGCCTTTCAAGAAAATAACATATATAACATATATAACTAATTCTTGCTGAAAGGTAAAGACAAAAATAAAAATAAAAATCACAAGCATTTTGTTTTGAGCATTTTTAGTAATCGGCCAATCATACTTGTACTTCTGTCACAAATAAATCATTGAAGATTATCCAAACTAGTACAATTCACTTGCTCTAGGATAAATAGGCATGTTCCTTTTTTCACATTACCAAGGTCAATAGTTGGTTAGCAGTAGCTCTTTAGTACGGGTTTAAAGGATCGGGTTGGGATGGCCTGAAACACATTTTTCCGCTTTTTATATAAATAATAAATAACTAACGCGGTTAAATATGATAACAAAAAGTATATTATTACAACAAAAATCTATTTTTTTTAATTTAGCGATCTAGAAGATTGTATACGCTAAAAATACGCTTTCGAGAACCTTGGACCTCTTTGAGTTGTTCAACCAATTTGGCCTGTTTCCTTTTACCCTATCATTTTACCTGTTTGACCATTAGAAAGCATTCATAACCCAATCGACCCAGTTATAAGTAAATTAGTCAAAACCGTCACATCTAATTTGCAAGTATACAACTCTACAAGTATGAGGGTAAAGAAACTCATTCATTGTTTTTTGGTCATGAACCCAAACAAACCTCCAGAAACTCTGTTATGCTTACTTGTTAAAAATCACTTTCATGGGTGTTGCTGAACCGGTTTTCCGCTGGAGTATCTTGTCCCTTTTCTTCTTCATCCTCTCTTCTATCTGACATTCCAATAAATACTTAGCATACATCTTCATCTAAAGTTTTATATTCTTATCTTAATGTTCTGAAAGTTCAAGCAAAATAGGACGCAACAAATTTTGAAAGACTGGTCTGCCTATCTAGCTGAGTTGACCTTTCTGGTCAAAATTGTTATTTCCATAGTAACAAGGTAGAATGCAGTAAGTTGTAATAGCAGGAAGACATCTGACGTTAGCAGCGAGTCAGCGACATTATGACTTTATTGTCAAATAATTTTCTCTTGAACCACAAGCTTTGTATAAAATTAGCAATAAGAAAATGGAAAACTGATATAAAGTAGCATCACCGTTTCTCTTTGTTTCTAATATGGTCACTGAAGCATTATTTTTTAGTAATTAAAACCCTCCAACTTCATGAGCATGTTATAGGTCTTTTTGGTCAAAATTACCCACAATAATCAACAATTTTGATAAGTAGCATAGGATACAAGAAATTAGTAGAAATAAATTGCAAATAAGTTGCTATTTATTGCAATTTGACATCTAGAAAAGGGTTAATGGCATGTAATACCCACGTACTTTCACAAGTTTGCTGATTTATGCAATGTACTTTTCGGTTTGCATCAAATACTTGTACTTGTAAAAAGTATTCTGATTAGGCAGTTCTGCAACCACAATACATTCATAACTAGTAGAAGTGATGATGTTCCACTTGTGTGGCTGTGTGGTTTGACGACGTGGCCTTACATGTCGACAATATATTATATATGTCCACATAATATGTAGTATAAGATAGAAAACCCTCAAATCATAGCTTTTTATAGGATTACAAACGATCTAACATGGACAAATATCTACGTACCAAAGTTAACCACTTTAGGTGCCAGTGTGCCACTTCATTAGTTTTAGCGGTTAAAATAATTTCTGATTGCAAAACTACATAATCAGGCCATTTTTTACAAATGCAACTAGCTAAGGAGAGCAAATATTAGTCATAACCCATATAATTATAAGCTGCTAGGGGCTATTAATTATATCAAATTTTACTTGAACAAATACTGCCAAACATGCAGGGAAACGTCAACAAAATTTAAACACAGACTTACCACATCATAAATTCAATCGGACAAAAACATTTCATGATCTTCTAGAACGCTTTTTACAAGAAATCAACCTAATGATAATTATTAATTTTTTTAAAAACGGGTACTTCTTCATACGCAGGCACACTTACGAAAGTAAGTGATACAAGTCATAAACTCTCTAGAAAATGTATTAATTTCGGAAAAAGTCATGAATAGAGCTTTGCGAGAAACCAAAACAACAAAGTAAAAGAGTTGTTAGCCATGGTTTTGCTTACTTTAGACCTTGCTTTTGCTGGATCATCAAGAGACGTTCCCAAAATTTCAGCAAATTCAGGATCTTTATCATAATCGACTCCTTCCTCTCGACCCTTTGGAGAAAATTCATCCTCCACTTTGTCCCAATCGATATCAACCAAATCCTCGTCATCATGTACTTCCTCGTCTTCTTCTGCTTCAAGTTGTTTAATCTGTGTAACCAAATCCGTCGATTTTGGTAGTCGGTTTTCACCAACTTTAACCAGGTGTTTGCAAGGCTTGGCTTTGGAGTGTAATTTGATGGAAGTGAAGACAATGGGAAATGAGTTGGGATTGTTCAATTGGGTGAAAGTCGAACTCAGGATTTGAGGGAATTGAATCGAGTTAAGTTGTAGTACGTCCATGGTGATGTAATTGGGGTTTAGGGTTTATCAGCGTTCAAACAAACGGTCGAGGGTTTTGTAGATAAAAATAAAGGGAAATTATACAACATGCAGTCTATCTCCAGGGGAAAAACATAGTTTATGGTTTGCAGCTTTAGGCTAGAACTTAACTCGATAAACTCATTATTTAAATAAAAAAAATACTTATGATAGCTATTTTCTTTTATTTAAAAGCATTTAACCTCTTGGAATATAACTTCTAATACACACTTGTGCGTAATGTTGATAGTTTTAAAAAATTAAACATGTATTTGGGTATGCACGAATCCAAAATTTGCAATTTGATACTCAAGCCAACCTAGAAATAGGTAAAACGGATGATTGAAAATCCATTCCTTGAAAATCAATTAAAGCAAACCGAACCAATCAAATCTAAAATGAGTCAATTGGTTTTTCAGGTATCAATTTTTTGACGGGTCTACCTCAAATGACCCTATATGATTAATGTAACGTGTGTATATCCCTGTGATTTAATAAGTATGTATAAGAGTAAACGGAGTAGGGAGGTGGTGGGGATAACCATGATGTGGTGATGACCACACCATATTGGCGTGGTGAAGTTAATGATGGCGGAAAAAATCGAAACTGACGGTAAAAACTGAAAACTGACATCAACGGGACAGGTTCGGGGACAATAAACGGGGATGGGGAAAACCTGATTACTTTTAACTGGGACGGGGACGGGTTTGGTGATCCCCGCCCTCATTTCCTGATATCCGGCCTCGATTACCCGATAATAATCTAATATTATATACACACACACACACATTTTCACACAACCTAATTTAATTGTTGTCGTTTTATTTGGATTGTTTGGTTTTTATTTTTTGGATGCATTTAGACTTTTTAAGACTTTAATCTAGGTTCGGAAATGTTTGTATTAGATAATGTTATCGTTTTCTAAAACTCGTGGCAAAATCTTAACGTGATGATCCCTGGAGTAAATAATCACCGTTTTGTGTTTTGTTTTAACGGGTATCATCGCGGTGAAAATTACTCGTTTAATAACATGTTTACAATAATCAGGGATACCTATTTCCCTGCGGTTTTTCCCGGTTACATGATTGGAATTTCCGTTTAAATCCCCACGCTTTTAAAACTGGGACGGGAGCGGATTTCTTAAACGGTGACGGGGGAACCAATCCCCGCTCTGAGCCCACCCCGTTACCATTTCTAGATGTTATGTAGACGACGCGAAAAGGGTCAATATCATGATACTTTACTTTTTTAATTTTTTATTAGTAGGTTGGGTGAGATATGTATATTAAAGTTTTGTGTGGGGATAAGTATCCACATTGCATGGTGAATTGTGTTGATGGCATGTCAATGTGACGAGGAATTGTGGGTTTGATAACTCCTTTTACTATAATTTTAAAGCTTATGTATATTGAGAGCTAATGTTGCTAAAAGGTGTGAATATATAAGGTTTTTAATCAACAATACCTTTTACGCCTGATATATGTTGCTACAAGTTGGCCTTGGAGCTTGAGGTGAAGGTATGTTCTTTTGGAAACCGATTACACCTGTAAAACAGAGCACCGTTAGCCTTGTCGTGAAGGGGGACCTCGCGACTAAGCTCCGGTGTGAGAGTAAGAAATGGGTGTTTGGAAATATGTTTGAGAGATGAAGGAGTTGCTGAGCTGGGTTGGTTTTACCTGAAGTGGTCGCCTTGGTTTATATTGGAGCTCTCCTTCGAAGGTGCACGCTATTGACCAACAGTTATATCCCTACATTCCTTTTATAGTCACTTTTCTTACTCCTTTCTTGAATGCTTAATAGTCAAAGGGTATCTTTTGTTGTGTCATGTATTTGTGTCTTCTATTTAGAGGAATGTCTTTGGACACTCTTTTAGAACCTGGCTGATAGGTCAAGTAGCTTTTCTTCTAGAATATACTTTACACTATTGGTTAAGTCTATTGGTCAGGTTTGTTGGTCAACCCAGGTCCGACGAGGTCAAATGGTATATACGCTATCAATATATATTGAGAGTTACATAACATGCTTGAGGAAGATCCTTGAAGTACCAATAAGTAATCTACTTCTCAAATTCAAGGTTAGTTTTTACATAAACATAGTTACGTGACACATTGTGTGTGTGTATATATATATATATATATATATATAAATAAGTATGCTACATTTTATGACATCATAATTTTTATTTGGTATGTTTGGAAAATGAAAACAATGACAAGGATGATGATGACGAAGACGAAGATGATGACGTTGTCATTATTGAAGATCTTGATTTGTGTTGTATCAATAAGCAAAAACATTGTTGAAGATGAACTTAAACGCTCGAGTTTACGCTTAATTAGTACAAGTTTTATGTATGTGTTTCTATGTTGTTTTGAAATCTTTATGATGATGTTGGAGTTTTGATATTTTAATCGGTTATTGATGTTTGGTCTTTTGTTTGAAAGGTTAATGGTTATCATTTTATTTCAATGTGTAATATTTGAATATTTTAACTAGAAGTAATTATTTTTTATGTTGTATTTACGTATTTAAGTTGTTGGAGGTGATTTGTAATATTTTTCTAGAATTTTTTTGGTATACTTGATATTTTTTTAAATAATTATGATGCCACCAGGTTATTCAAATCGGTAAAAAGGTTAAACAAGTAAATCGGTAGAACAATTGGTTTGATAACCGGTTTTGAACCATGATTTTAAGTTTGAACCCATCACGCCAATGTCGGGTTACCCGTATTGCAATATGTGCAAAGCCCAAGCCCAAACGACCCATTCTTTAATTCCCTTTGGGGCTCTAGGCCTGTATCCATCTTCATATATCCCCCAAACCAAAACCCTAACCCTAACCAAAACCAAACCGCTGAAATCTTTACTGCTCGAACTGCGCTACGCTACAACTCTCACCGAATCGAAGTCAATAAGAAGCAAAAAGCACCAAATACGCAATGGGTGAGCTCAAGTGCTTGCAATCTCTTTGTATCGATTAAGATTTCCGTAGTTTCAATGTTTCGGAGCTACACAATTTCGATCAATTAACTTTATAATTGTCGTATTTCGATCTCAGGTAAGGTTCACGGATCATTGGCTCGTGCCGGTAAAGTGAGAGGCCAAACCCCAAAGGTGGCCAAGCAAGATAAGAAGAAACAGCCTCGCGGACGTGCTCACAAGCGTATTCAGTACAACCGCCGTTTCGTCACCGCCGGTAATCTTTTTGTTCATCGTCATTTACTGTCCGAAATTCGATTTAAGTATGCAAATTGATTCATAAAAGTTAGTATTTAAGGAAACTTAATCGTTTTAGCTTAAATCTGTTGACATCACACTATTCATTGAATCAACATAATGATCTTTGATATTTCATTGTTCAGTGGCATCTGATATGATCATTTCGATGAAATTTTGCGTGTTTGGGTTTACGGATGCAAATTTCTTCATTTAGTTTTGAAAATCGTACATCTTTATAAATTGATTGTACACTGCAAATCGATTCATTAAGTTTCAATATTCAGAGATTTTTAATTATGTTTGACCATAGTTTTTTAAACTTTATCCACTTGATTGGACCAGTTTACAGAACTTGTATTCTTGTGTGTTTTCTGCTTAATGGCATAAGGTATATGATCATTTGGGGAAAAATTTGGCGTCATTGGGCTTTTGGAAAATTAAATATTCTTAATAAATTTTGAACTCAATGATTGTTGACAGAATTGGTTTATTGATCTTGTCTAGTTTGCGGTTAATGAATGTTGTCATATGGGAGGGAGTTTGCTTGATCTAGGGTATACTTGTGCGAGCTTCTGCATTTATCTACAAAAATATAAAGAGTTTTAGTTTTGCAATTTAAACACTTTTAGTAAATTTTGAACTTGTTTCTCTTGATGATAGAACCGGTTTATAGATCTTTCGTAGTCTGTTGTTAAAGTGATCAATTGGCAAAGCATTTGCCAGATCAACGGTTTACAATGCAAGCTTCTGCGATTCTTTATGAAATATAAAGAGTTAGAATAAATTCTGAACTTAGTTTTCCTAATTTTATTTCTGTTTAAAGTAGATTAATATTATATATTCAGTGCATGATTATCTCTTTTTGTTTTTGCAGTTGTTGGTTTTGGAAAGAAGAGAGGACCAAACTCATCGGAGAAATAAGCCGAGCAAATATGTAGTTTGTAAGCTTAGTTTAATTGAATTGTTTTTACATTGCTATCATGTTACTTAGACATTTTATCATGTCAACAACACTCTTTCTACTATAACCTGAAATTTCTTGAGTTAATGCTTGATGTTATTGTTCATGAATGTGTCATGTTCTACATGGTTTGATGCAGTTGTATAAGCTTATTTAGTCTTTTGTATATTGTTTATCGAGTTTTTGATGATGTTTGCATATAGGATTACAGCAGATCAATTATTTAGAACGAAAACAACCAAGAAGAGTTCATTGCTTTTCAACATACTTGATGAATGATCGATTTCTTCATTTATTACAGACTGTAGTTCATTTTCAAACCATCTGTTGCTTTTGCTAAGCGTAAGAATGAGTTATATTTGGCGAGAATGGGTAGTTTGTCGAAACTTTAAAATGTAGATGCAAAAGAGACCCATTGTTCTTGCCAAAATTTGTCTACTGTATAGTGTTTCACTGTTCTTTTTCTTAAAAGTGTGCTTTTTGATTGAAAAAAACGCATTAAAAATTTCTACTTGGTATTCCAGGCGGTCGGTTTATCTTTCAAATTCTTAATCTACCAGGGTGTGTTGGTGCATATTTGGAGAGCTTATGCTTTTCATGTCATTAGAAGCTGAAAAAAAAACTTTGATATGTTTGGTTTACTGTTTTAGCTATTTTCTTATAATTTGGGGAAACAAGCACTTCTAATTTGCACATTGGTAGCAAAAGCTGAAAATATGCTATAGTGAATAAATAAGCACCCTGAATTTGTTCGGGGTTGGGCCAGGCAACGCGTAGATGAACTATTGTTAACCCAACTATAAGGTCATGCGTATGGCCTCCCCTTCTTCTCTTTTACCCAAATGACACATTAGTGTCGTATTACTTTTCCTTCCCCCTTTTCTTTCTTACCCAAATACATCATGTAGCCTAACCCAAATACTTTTTCCTCCCCCTTTTCTTTCCTTCACATTTTTATTATTTTAAAATATATACGTTAGGGAAAGAGAGAGGAGAGAGATAATAGAGAGAGAAGAGGTCGATCGGGTGTAGGGTGCCGAGAGGGCTATGTTATGATCCCACATCGGCCAAAAATAAATTAAGTTGGTGGCTTATAAGTCTAGGTGTCCCCTCCTCCTATAAGCTAGCTTTTGGGGGTGTGTTCTACGCTTGGGTTTATAGCATGATACGAGCCTAGTATGAGATGGGTGCGTATCAATTGGTATCAGAGCCATCCTCATCTTGCAAGGTTTCAACACTGGGAGTGGTAGCCTACGGAGTGGTGGCTTGGACCCGTAAAAGAAGAGTGTCAACCGTGACCAACGTAGCCGTGACCAACGGGGACTCGGAGTGGTGGCTTGGACCCGAAAAGAGGGGTGCCAACCGTGACC
>JAUEJL010002231.1:0-34969 GCA_032274825.1 Drosophyllum lusitanicum | reverse complement strand
AATTTTGATTATAATCTAAGATTGAATCTGGACCATTGAATCTTAAAATCTAATGGCTATAAATTGTCCCTCAGGACTATAAATTAAATTAGGACTATATTGAACATTTCTCTATATATTTAACTATTAAACAAAATAAAATATTTATAAATTATATAAAAATAAAAATATAACAAAAAAAAATAAAAATTTTATTAGTAATAATAAAAAATACATTTCATTCATCTCATCCATACATTTCTCCAATTCTCTTCTTCCTCGTCAAAGTTGCCTACAAAATGAATTTTTTTAAAATAGTGTACTTTTCAATTAAATTATCAAAAGTAGTGTAATTATTTTTTTGTTTTTAGATGTAGAGTATTCGAGATCCCAAATCCCAAAATAGGGGGAATTCGGGATCTCAAACCCCGAAATTGTCATTCCTCACACAATATATTGCTCAGTGCTCACCTTGACATTATTTTTAATGAGGTTGTAAAAATTGTTCGGCAATATATAGTCTGTTGACCACCTTCAAGCGATTAATCGGCCTTGACGGTGATTAATCGGTTTCTTGACAGGGACCCTAAATTATAAAGGAATTGTAACGCCCCATTTTTCTTAAATAAATTTTTTTCAGAATTTCTCAAATTTTAAAACAAAATTATCATGCAACTAAATCTTTTATCAAACAATACAGCAGAAGCAATAATAAAATTCATTTAGAACGTTAAAACTTAAACAAGCTTGTAGTACTTTAATTTTTTTTAATCCCAAAACACATTTATTGAAAAGTAGGGCAACAATTGTCATAACTAAAATTTAAAACTAACGGTTGCACTACTCGAGCTCATCCAATGGATCATCTCCGCATTAAGAAATACATGAAAAGGGTTAAAAGTATCTCATGACCTATAAAGCTTAGTGAGTACTCAAACTCTGAAACTTGTAAAATATAAATTAAATGAATCACATAATTTCCATTAAGCTTTGTTAAATACATAACACTTGTTCTTTTACAAAATCATATACTCTTAATATGATTTCTCATCATTATAGATTAATCACTTCTCTATGATTCTGTAACGCCCCGTTTTTAGTATAAAAACCTTATGAAAAATATTCGCAAATAAACGAACTTTATTGCAACCAAAGATCCACTTTAGAAATAGTAGCGGAAGCATGTACTAAAAATCTTTACAACACTTACTATTTAATACAAAATTCGGGGAACAACTGGTGTTAAATAATCTTTAAATGATTTGGTTGCAAAAACACGAGCCCATCCACTGAATCCACATCCAAAAAACTTCAAGTACCTGAAAAATGTTAGGAGTAACTAATGAGCTAAGAAACCCAGTGAGCAACTCAAAATAATCACTTGAAAAGAATGTTTCACAATCTGATTAAGCTTTATTCTTTTAATACATTCCGTAATTCGTTACCGCGTTTGTATAATAAATATCCATGTATTTATATCCATTTAATGATAATATCTGTAATCACCTCTGTTCTGTAACGGACTCTATATAATAATTGTATCCATATCCATATGATTGTATTTATATATATTATGGCTGTATCCATATTTAAACTGTTGAAACGACATTTGTATTCACACCTTTATATCTGTAACCATATCTCAACTACTGCATGGGTAGTTGTGTTCACGCATTGTAATTGTCTATGTATCTCAACTACTGTAATCGTAGTTGTATTAACACATCATAGTTGTATCCGTATCACATTTGTATTTGTAAAACCATCGTATCTATATAACACTTGTGTTTGTATAATATACAGCTGTGTCCGCTGTGTATGAAATGTTGTATTGTGTGTTTATATATATATATATATACACACGTATGTATGTATTCGTTTGAATACAAATATATGTAATTGTAGTAATTTCTGTAACTGTATAACGATAATTGTATATGTATGAGCACCATATTTTCATCCCCATATGTGTATATATGTAATTGTATTAATATAAATACTACACTTGTAATTCACATCTGTGTACCGTCTTTGTAACCATAACACTTGTATCTGATTAACCGTTCTGCTATACATAAAAGTACAGTATTCGTATAGTCATAACACTTTATATATGTACCACTATCATGGTATTCACATATGTATTGTATCTACACATGTAATTCTATAGATATTTAGTTATCTATATAACCATAAACATATCTGTACGCGTGTCGTATAATTCTTTACATATATCACTTTCACTATTTGGCATATCAGTGGTAATTTCCACTTAAACTAACCATACTATTTATCTCAACCTCGTATCTGTTAAACTATATTATTGTACTATATTCATATTACTCATATACGCATTTATGTAGAATTATATTAACTCATGAATCACTATTTACGAGTACTAGATTGAGGTACTCACCTGAGGTCCATCGCTTCCAAAGCGTTCCCTTATCTTTTCCTTAGATCCACACATACCTAAGAACAAGCATATGATAATCATTACTCTTTCTTAAGTCAAAATACAACTTATACACATTGCTCAGATCATGGCACGCCCGTGCCTTCTCAAGTACGCCCTGGGGCACGGTTCGTTCTTGAGGGGCACGCCTGTGCCCTGCAACTTACAGCCCAGTTTCGACAGAAACTCACTGTTTTCCGGCTAGAACTCCTTTAATTCATTTTCATGTCATTTCTTACACTTTTTAATCACTCCATATCATAAAATCAAGATTACTCTCTAGTAATCCATTTGACCTATTCAAATGGTTTTAAGCTCAAATCTATAAATTTGATGTTAAACACACTTGTTTATATAATACAATCTATAGAAGTTGTAGGAGTCAATAGGAGACCTCCTAACATCACTTAATTTAAGAATCAAATTTAGATTTAAGAACCCTATTTGGGTTTCTCAAGAACGCAAGAACACGAGTAATAATATTAACACTTACATGATGATGATGATCTTTGATTTATAAACTTGAAATGAATCTTGATTCTTATTCCAATTAATTATATGTATTTGTGGGTTTGAAAGAAATAAGGATGTAAGAATGAAGGAAAATAAAAAGGAAGGA
This sequence comes from Drosophyllum lusitanicum, assembly GCA_032274825.1. Lineage (NCBI taxonomy): Eukaryota > Viridiplantae > Streptophyta > Magnoliopsida > Caryophyllales > Drosophyllaceae > Drosophyllum > Drosophyllum lusitanicum. Next base: position 31,916 of record JAUEJL010002231.1, on the reverse strand, counting down.
AGAAAGGAAACAAAGAAAGAAAAAGGAATTCAAGTGAGCGGATAAGGGAAAAAGGTGGCCGACTTAATGTTGGTTGCCTCTTTTTAGTGGATATTTCGATCTCTTATTCAACTTACAACTCATTCGTACGATATTCATAAATCCTAATGAGGATATATTTGGAATCGTCATTTTAAACCTTTTAATAATTTATAATGTATACCCATTTTCCTCAACTTTTATCCCACACATCATTTATATAACTTTTATAAATTTGGGGTGTTACAACTAAAAAAGGTAAAAAGACCAAAATACCCTTGATTTAACAAACTTTAGTAACGACTAACGTTAAAAAGGACCAAACTCGCCATAAAATGTTTCTTAAAGAACCGTCTTCACCACTTTTAAAATTAAAAGACTAAATTGACAGAAATAGCTAAGGTAAATGACAATTTGACCAATTAATACTTTTTATTGGTAACACTTTAATTAAATAGATGATTAACAACCTTAAATAGTAGGAAAAGCACTTTAAATACGTAATCCTAAACACCCACATATACTCTCTATCTCTCTCTCACACACACTCTATATATATATACACACACATACACAGTGAGAAGTTAAAATAAAAATAGATATTTAGGTGGGAATGAGAATGAGAAATTTGATCCTGATCTTTCATTTGATTTGATTGGCTTGTCTTCATTTAGTCCTTCATTTTATTCATAACCCAACTATAAATTGCGACAACTATAAATTATGACCGTAAGATCTAATAGATCAATATCTAATTGATGGGTATGAATTGTTCTCTCATTCTTGTCAAAATATCTATTTATTGTAATAACTCTCCCATATATATGTATATAAATTGGTTAGGATATAATTATTAATACAATAGATACTGTTAATTAATTAATTTTTGTAATGAATATGGAACCTTGTCATCTTTCGATTCCAATCATGCTTTTCTGCATAAGACCACCAGCATCCAACCCAACTTACCTCATTGCTACATCAGCATCCACATCATCTTTCACCTTTAACTCAACTTACCCCACAAACCACACATCCAACTCTATTCAACCCCACATTAAATATTAATAAAATATATATATTAAATATATTAAATGTGAGAGGGAAGAAACAAAAAGAAAGAAAAAGAAATCGGGTTTGGGAACTCGATTTACTACCCTATCACCATGAATCCAATTGGACGTTTTGGTGTTCCTAACTTACCCGATAAAACCCAATCTCAGGTAAACCCACCGATACAATTTGTCTAATATGAAAGACGGCATTTTAGCTTAACGACAAGTTGATATGTGCTCCTGGTTTGAATTTGTGTAAAGAAAAAGTAGATATATAATTATTTAATATGCCCATGCGCGCTGAAGCACGTGCTCGTGTTTAATAAATATTCACACATTAATAAAAAAGTATCAATATGTAATCTCATATATCCTTCAATCATCATAAAGAAGCCAGCCAATTATATAACCTAACATTTGACAGCCAATTATATAACCTAACATTTAATCACTCCATATCATGAAATTCTAGTTTTTGACTCTTGAAATTTGGTAGGAACGATGGTAGCTTCATAAGATCGTTTGACGACCCGATCTAACAAACATGCTTATACTTAGGTGTTGTTTCTTTTTTATGGCATAAGCTGAGAAAGACTTTTTCCATATTAGATAAGCTAAAGTTTAAAAAATCTTATGTTTGTGAAGAAAAAGATTATTTGTTTTTTTTAATTTTAAGAAATGTCTTATTTATTATAATGTTGCAAATTTAAACTAAATTCAACATTTTGAGTGAAATTATTAAATATCTAGGTTTAAAACATTAATTACAATATCCAAAACATTAATAACCAAAATCCAAAACATAAAATTCAAAAAAAATTGTTACACAATTTGCTTAATTAACATACAAAGGTCGAAGCTTGAAACTCGACTCGACTCAACTTGACTTAAATATAATAAAATAGAATATTACAACTACATACATACATACATATATTTATATATATAATATCGATTTGGGAATCAAATTTCAACAGATTTGAACTTTTCGAGCAACAATTACTGATCTAATATTACAATACAAGATCGAACAAGTCAAAAGAAAAAAAAGAAAGAAGCCAACCATACAAGTCGTCGTTAAAACGATTGCAAAAAAGATAAATGAACTAGTTTTTTAAATATACTTCTAACTTCCAATGGGTTTACAAATGACAAGCATCACCACCAAGATACTTTTATGTATACAAACTTAAACAAACACCGGTTCTTTTGCAAGAGACTTCCAAACAGTAGCAACAACATACTTGATCATATCTTAAAAATCTGAAAAACTTGAAATAATTCCCAATAGTCATTTGATAATAAACTAAAAATACAACAACAATCTAAAAGACTAAAAATGAAATCATATTTAAAAAACAAATCATTTACTGGTTCTACACTTCTGCTCGATAAGAAGATAACAAGCGGAGCTCGAATGATTAACTTTTTGTTGCATTCACGAAAATGTAGATATTAGGGTTCGAAAACATGTTTGCTATTCGCGACTATTTGAGATGAGACAACTAATAAACTTTTGTAATCCCCTTAAGCATAGATCATTTTTAAACAGTTTAAACGGGTCAAACATGTATATAAATCAAATATATATAATCAAAACAGGGCATTCAACTCGCTAAACGGGTCAAACGGAAAGACCGCTCACTACATGTGATCAAATATCAAGAAATGGAACCTATACAAAACCCTCACAATCATAAACTAATCTGATCATGATTCGTCATGTTAAAAGTCATCAAGTTTCAACATATTGTAAACAATCAGATTATCATAACCATATATCAAGTTTCAACATATTCGACTTGTTAAACGGGTCAAATAGAAAAACAATTAATTACCCTTTTATATATGCAACTAAACCATTTTATAATCCAAGAACAGTAGATTATTAACAAAAACAGATTCCATTTAGTCGTGAATAGTACATCTTTCTTTTTTTGATTTTTCATTTCTGAAATCCAACCACAACTTCATCTCAAAAATAATTTCAGAAGTATGGCTTGAGACTATGAACAGTATATGTGAGTTATGAACACTTTTATACTTTGTAAATAAGGAGAGATGTTGATTCCCTGTTGTCAATAGCGGTAAATAGCGACGCTATCGCGAATAGCGTAGCGTAGCGCCCCGAGCTCGCTATCATACAAATAGCGGTAAATAGCGGCCTCTTGGATTTTTTTTTAATTTTTATTTTGAGTTTGGTAATAGTCATGGGTTTTTTCTTTTAATTGGTATATAGTTTAAGACTTTTAGGGTAATATACTAATATATATAATAGTTTAAGACTTTTAAAGTAATATACTAATATATAAATATATAATTTCTCTTTTAAAAGCCTATCGCTAAATACGAAATAGCGGCCGCTATTTATCGCTATTCGCTATATAGCATATAGGTTGCCCATCGCTATTTACCGCTATTCGCAATTGACAACTATGGTAGTGCCTACTGATGTGTCAACTGTATGGATGGGTGCCTTGTTGACTTACACCGGTGGTGACCGGGAAGAGGTTATAAACCTACTTGCCCTGGACCTTCCTCGGTTCTTCAATTGCTTTTCGACCTTCAAAGCTAAACGACATACATCGGCATACAACCAATATTGTTGGACTGTTGGAGATGTACTATGTCCCTTCATGTTTAAGAGCACCCATAAAACGAGCAATAACTTGTTCTTCCTCTTCCTCAGCAGCACAACGCATCCTGAGTCGATCAATTTCAGCGATAAAGTCTTCAATGGATGAGTTTCTTTGATTTAAATTATGGTAATCTGGCAAGGCTTCTTGGTGATGATTGATTGGAAGGAACTTGCCCTGTAACAACTTCTTCATCTTCGTCCATGTCTCAACTTTGGATTTCCCATCTAGTTGGCATTGTTTCACGTGTTCCCACCATAGTGAAGCAGATTTCCGAAGCTTAATGGCCACAAGTTTTACCTTCAATGGATCGGGAATATCTTTCAAATCAAGGATCCGCTCTACTGTGCTAAACAAATCTATAAAATCATCGGGATGGGATTTTCCATCAAACTCAGGAATCTGTATCTTCATCCCCAAGATACGCAATGGGTCATCATGATTTTGTCTTTAGGGTATGTGTCAAAAGCATTCCGCCGTTTTGCCTTAAAGGTCCTCCACCTGTGTAAGTACCAAAAATATTGTCTTCCCCGTCATCGTCATCCCAAACGCTGGGTTCCAAGTTGGTCTCCTCCTGTCGCAGCTCCAATTCCCTAATCCGTTGCTGCAGCCTTTCGTTTTCAATGTCACATGGATCTAGTTGTTCTCCTTGCCTCCATCGGCGTTTCTACGAGCAGGATTATGACCCCGACCACGTCCGACCATTTGAGAACCTGGAGCTCTAATACCAAATGATGTAGAAAAGAGCTACCAAATCAAATGGCAAAGAAGAGGTCCGAGTGTTTTGTTATGTATTTATTTCAATGTTGAATCAACAACCTCTAAACATAACCATACTTATAGGGAAATCGTAATCACCCTATTTAGAGTAACCAAATAAATCAAAGAAATCAAATAATCTTGACTAAAATTGAAGAAAATCGGACAGCAAGAAACCATGATCAGATGCTCCTGCATCAAAAGCATTCCCCGATATTGATTGGACTAGATGCCTAGACGATCGTTAATCCACACGGGAATTTTCAATCTACAAAGGATCTAACCACATACATGGACAGCTAGCAAACAAACCACGGTTTCTCATAATCAACTGAGTCCGAATACAAACTGCTTGTTGACACGATGTCTGAACTTACTTAGCTTCAAGCACTTCTGAAACAACTTAGTATTAGCAGTATTATGACTCCTATTTAATGTGACAACCTAGGTGCAACCTATCTCTCGGCTAATCATGTCTTCCACGCACGGAACAAGCACGTGGAAGTTGGTTTTCACATTGTTTGGGAAGAAGTTGCAAAAAGATATTCGAGCTCAATATATCTCCACAAATGATCAAACCGCTAATATCTTCACCAAAGCGCAATCAACCCGCATATTAGACCATATGTAGTAATAAATTAGACGCGATATCAAGTGCAATGTCATACTCTATACTTTCTATTCGTAACCTTATTCAATACAATACTTACAACTATGTGGTTCTTTATCATTAAGAAGTTTTACTATAGTAGTCAAGAACTGGAACTAGCTATTAACTATTTGTAATCAACCGATCAAATCTAGACATCACGGTTATTCATGAACCAAGGGAATTAATTCCAATAGGTTATTCTCTTACTAATTTCCAAAGTATTTTGCCATCTCTGTATTTTTCTAATTAAGTTACGTTTTACTCAAACACCCCACAATCTCTCACCTTAGATTAATTAACGAGTTAAAACGCTATTTGATTCCCTTCTCTCGTTCCGTTCCTCAAGAGATTGATTTCACATGAAACTTACCTTAGCTTTGCTATGCATGATAGGTTGGTTGTTTTTTATGTATTAGCCTCGTTAGAGTAGGCTTAACTTACAATTTATAAATATAAAAATAGAGTTGACAATGAAGATAACAAACTCAAATAAAACTTCCAATATAACTCCATATCTAAGACATCATGTGTTTTGTCTCTTTTGAAGCCCATGTCAGCAACTTGAATAATCCTACCTCCCTACCACTACGTCAATCATAAGTATCCATCATTAACTCACTAAGGAGGAGTAACCTACCCTAAAGGCATAGCTACCAAGCTGTTAAACAGAGAATCCCAGAAACACGGTACCTTCGTATCGAAGAGTTCCACGAAAGATGGTCAATGCTTCATTTTCTATACCATACAAATCTGCATAAATTAAGGAGTCGCGATTGGGTAGGACCTCCAGTGCAAAAGCTGGAAAATCATGTAGCCGGAATTTTGTGGCTGAAACATATATATCATCCCCTGAAAGTTCACACCAACAAAAAGTCATAAAAGTAGATAAATAAATATCATAGTTATCAAGTAAATGCAAAATTTAGTCCTTTTCTGCCGATGGTTAGTGCTGAACAAATGTTAGCACCTCCTAACAATTAAGATAAACTATCTGTTAATATGCATATCAAAGAAGCTGCAACATAACTGTCACTCAGTAAGTGCCTCTTATATATACAACTTATGATTATTTTTTCCAATACAACATGACCAAGTAATACTCATGGAACAGATATATGTTTAAACTTAAGTATTTTCATCAACTCATCGATTACCCTGAAAAGTTCTCATCTTATTCAACAACCTTATCATAGTTCTATCCATTCAAAGACTACGGATTGCTTTATCTACCACAGGGAAACAGCGTGGAGACCAAAAGAATTTGAGTTTCTCACAGGCGACAATCAAATATGGGCAGTTACATGTTTTTTGTACTTCCAATATCATGTGGATAGAGGAATAAGGTAATAAGTTATAAGTAGACACAATAAATGATCAGGAGTTAACTAATCTCACTTTTTTTTCATATTCCAATCCTGTTTTTTACTTGGTTTGATATATTAAATATGATCATAATGTAATGCAAACAATCAATTAACGTCAAATCATTACTTGCAATCAATTGTTCTATCCCGCTCACCATTATCCTTATATTAGTTGGGTTTGTATAACTTATGCTCTAAGGAGACATGTTAAGAAGCCTTCAACAAACATAAATTATCATTTACAAATGTATGTTGATATTAACTAGTTATTCCACATGGAGAGCTAGGAAATATGATACTATTGTAACTCGTCTAGCTCTCTGCTCCACTATAACTCCTAGTTTCAACTTCAATCTCGATTTCTGTAAACAAAACAAGATGATTGTTGTTTTCGAGAACAGTTTACCAACGAATATGTTTCGGCGAGATATCAGCCAATGGCATCGCCAGGCTTTGTTCGTTTCCAAACAGGGTAGCAAACAAAGCAGTCCATCATACAAGTAATTCATAAGTTTTGAAAAAAGAATATCTTAAGTCTTAAACTCTTAATATATCAATCAATGTTTAGTCCCATGAGTAGTAAAGGATTTAAAACCATCAAGTGAACGCATACACATTATAATTACCATACAACAATGTATGAGTCATTTGTATTTCATTCATGTATATGATGACATTTCTACATATGCATTTTCTAAATTATAATGGTGAAAATATGAGCCAGAGTTCAACGACTTACCATCAACATGTACAGTTTCTCCATCATGTCTATAGGTGGCAGGATTGCGCCCAGCTCTTACGGCACCCACTGGATTCCAGCTGAAAGAGTATATATATGAAATCATACATACATACATATATAAATAGTCCGGTTTGTTGCTGTAGACTTGTGTGTAGAATTTTGGTTATTAGCTGTATAGAATGCATCAAATAAGGAGAATCTAATCCCTACTTATAAGTAGGGATTTAGGCTGATTTATTCCTTGTTTAGTTTCTGATTTGTTTCCCTTTTCTAGAGCTGTGTGTTTTGTATATAACAAGCAAGAGTGGTAAAGTCCACACATTGTTGCAGATGTATGAAACTTCTATCCTACATTCTAACTGCAAGGGTAATAAAAAACTAAAACACTCCAGAACAAAAATTCATGTAAGTAGTCATATGTAATTATTAACATTTAATTTATAAATTATTTTTGCTTATGCCTATCATCTAGACATATGATTCAGATTTTTCAGGTTCAGATTTAACTTAACTTTCAAACATAAGCTCCCATAGCTTGGTTGTTTATTTTTGGTTCATTTAATAGCACAAATAGTTCATTATATAATGGATTTAAAATTCTTGACCTAAAAATATTCTTTTACAGCTAATTAACTCAAAATCATCAAAATGAATAAATAGTTCTTTATTCTCTAAACACTACACTTAAAAACCTTATATCTCAAATTAATAAATGAAGATATAAGAATAAAATTCTTGTATCTATGAAGAAGAATTGATATTATAATATTGATCACGATAAATGAATAGAATAAGAATTATGTTAGCAGAAAGTCAGAGACGAAGGTATGGAATATTTCTGTATCTCATTAGCATAGGACATTTAAGTTATGGAAAGTGATTCTTCCACATAAGAAATTAATGCACTCACATAAGGTACAATATTCTTAAGACTATCTTACAAGTTGGTAAGATTATGTGGATGAATCAATTGCTTATTGTGGAAAAATCACTTCCCTTAATTTATTCAAGAACCTCATGGCTATACAAGTAAAGTGTATAAGCTATACTAGGAAACTAATTTCTCCTCTGATTCTCCAACTGAATGATTATATGTAGTTTATAAAATCATTTCAATCGTAGCTATTATTTAAAGTTATCATGGGCCATGATTCACAAAAGGGCTTTATACTTTCAAAATTTGTATAAGGCAAGATACTTCCTTTTAGTTACAAACCAAAAAAAGGATAAGATATACAAAAGAACACACAAGAACACCATTAAGCATCTACACACTTCTAGTCAGGTGAATCTTGGCTTAATAAGTCAGCAAGTTCTGAATCATACAAGTTCTTTATAGTACCTGAACTTGTAAGCTAGTGGATTATTTGCTGCTGCCGGAGATGGAATACCCCCACAGTTGGATACAAAAGACATGATTTCCCCACCCTGGGCATGTGCATGGTTGATAATCTTCATTGCCATCATATGATCTGAAGCATAAAATCCACGCCTAACGAATTAACTTGCACATTCTAAAACAAATATAGAAAGAAGGTTCCCTTCTTAACAACAAATGGTCCAAATTATTATAGATGTAAGTGGAATAATAGACTAAAGCAGCAACTTGACTCAATCACCAATATAATAAGTACGGAGGGAAATTGTTTTGTGATCATGGCTGGTATTTAGGACCATAAACTATAGTAAGCAGTTATTTTTCTATCTTTCACTAGCAATGTTTCTTAAGTTTAAGAGATGATTTAGTTATCTTCTCATTCAAACTTTAATAGTTTGCTCCATAGTTATTAGGACTAATTAGAATTTCTAATTCCACAGTTCTGGTTTGTTTTATATTTTTGTAAAAGACTATAAATCATCATGAGTAAGTCCACCTAAAGATGCATGGAACTCTTTTAGTTAAGAACCATATCAGCAGAAAAACCACTACGGAATAGTTAATTCAAGCAGAGGAATAAAAAAGATACGTTCACGCGTTACATAAAACAAAGATTTTACTAATTTTCACGTGAAGAGAAGGGGAAAGGGGGGGGAGGAACAGCCTACAATAAAGCTCCAGAATTTCAGAAAGCAATAGATATCTGATGGTGATAACATAAACTCAAGTTTATTTGTTTTCTTGAAGTTCATCAATGAGAGGAAGGTGAAATTTTAAGGAATACAAAAATTAACCAAGTGAAACTAGTAAATGACATTTTCTAAACGCTAGAAGTTGTTAGAGAATCAAATTGTAGTTCTTTTTTAACATTTTCAAACCAGCTAGCTGAATAGACACATTCATGCTTATAAGAATATATCCACTTGAAGGAAAACTAAGAAAGAAAAGTAACCTATTCCAGGATCCAAGCCCATTTCACCAAGAATTGTAATGCCACAAGCTTCTGCTGCATCATGCAGCTTGGACATTGCATCATTAATGTAACTAGCAGTGACCAGATGTTTTTTAAGCTGCATTAAGAAACACATAATGTTTACCAAAACAAGAAACAACACTCTAGCATAAGTAAAGATATGAACACCAATGCCCAAAAGGAAAAGAGTGGACCAAGTACTTGACACAAACCAAAAATGGAAATACTAAAACACCTCATCTCCCAACACCATATAGTATTCAGAAACAGGAGGATGCCATAAGGTTAAGTTAGGCCCCATTCATTTAGCTCACTTCGGTTCATATAAGAACTCTCAAGACCGAAGCTAGTAAAGATTTACCCGACCTTTAGGTTCTTTACTATTATTGCAATAACCACAAATGATGACTTACTATTTACATTTAGTTGGCAACTTTAAGCAATAACATGATAGTATCAAATCATAAACTGAAGATATGTGCAAGGCAAGGCTGGGTAACTACAAGGACCCTGTATACTATTGAGGATTTGAGAGAAGTTTGGAAGCCATAAGCAAGATAACCATGAGAAGCTTTCTACATTCTAAATTATCGTAATGAGTAAAAGGATGAGAAACACTACAGGATAACCTAATATAAACATAAAATCCCACGCTTTCAATACTGAATTGTTCATGGGATATCTACACATACAAAAGCTCAAGGTATCTCGATTCCAAATTATAGTTCCATTTTGACATATAAATATCTCATCTAGCATTTATTGGTAATAAGGTCTCACTTTCAGGAATCAGCAAGTGACACTTTATGGATTAAATCTGCCACTCAATTCATGTACAGAATCATTATTAACAGTTGGAGATAGATTACAAAGTCTCTTAAGTGGATATTTGGTAAATCATAGATGATAGATTCAAGAGCTTATAGAAAAAAAATCTGTGTTCACATGTCAGGTGGCTATGAAACACAATGAAAATAAAAACCTCGCCATGCTGAAGAGTCAGTAAGTACCTCAACACAGAGATTAGCTATGGTATAATGAAAACTTGGAGGCAATAGACTGATAACAATATCGACCTGCATAAAAGTACATCATCATTAAAATATGACCTTCAATACTTCTGAGACTAAACAAGAACAATGAACATCTCTACTTTAAAGGATATAATCTGATGTGAATCATTGGGGCAAGGTGTATTATCGCAAAAGTCGAGGGGGGCAAAGCGTCTAAGAGTTATAATCCTGATTTAATTATGTTAATTTTATTAATTATGGTATGTATTGGAATTTAGGAAGGAGGGATCGGCTATATCATCAGGCCGATTCCCTTAGGGTTTGGCATTGAGAATTTTATCTTGTTTCTTGTTCTTTTTTCCTTGGAGATTACTGGGTCTCGAACCAGCCTTCGTTTAATCATAAAGCATCCAATTTCGGGTGAGTTGTTTCTGTGAATTCTGGTTGCCAAGATGCAGGGATTGGTGACAACAGGTGAGAAGTTGAGGGGGCCTTATCGTGGTATCGTTGGGATGAACGACGGGAACCGTTTCGTAGCTGGGAACACCTAAAAGTCCGATTGTTGGACCGTTTCCAGCCCTCCCAAAACGGTAACTTGTATGAACAGTTTTTAAACATCCAGCAGGAAGGGAAGGCTCGGGATTATGTCACGTTGTTCGAGTCCTTGGCGGCACAGTTGGAAGGGGTCTCTGAAAGGGTTCTGGAGGGCACATTTATTAAGGGATTGAGGGCAGATTTGCGGACTTTTGTACGGGTTTTACAACCCGCGGGTTTGAAACAGGCAATGAAACTATCAATATTGATAGATGAGAACCAGACTAAGGGAGGTGGAGAACAGAGTGGAACGGGTCGCGTCAATGGGGGAGGGAGCGGGAGTGCACCCCCGTTCGTTTCTGGTGGGGGCCCGCGACCTTCTACGGGAAATGTTAAACCGCCTTTCAAACGTATGACCGAGACAGAGCTAGCAGATAAACGAGCACGGGGGCTCTGCTTCTGATGTGAAGGTAAGTTTGGTCCCGATCACCGGTGCCCAGATAAGACATTAAAAGTGTTGGTGGTCCATGAGGGGGAGGAGAATACGGATGAGGAGGAGAAAATGGAGGAGCATGTGCACCTGGACGCAGTAGAGGTTTCGGCCCAGTCGGTGGTGGGTATTACCGCACCCCACACAATGAAATTACGAGGATGGATTAATGGGGTTGAGGTAGTGGTACTGATCGACAACGGGGTGACTCATAATTTCTTATCATTGCATTTGGTCGAACCTTTAAAACTGGAAGTCACACGTACTAGAGAAACCGGGGTAATTTTGGGCAATGGGAAGTCGGAGAAAAGCTTCGGGATATGTCGGGGGGTGGTGTTACAACTGCAGGGCCTTGTGGAGACCGATGACCTTTACCCATTGGAATTGGGAAGTACTGATGTCATACTTGGTATTAAATGGCTGAGACAACTAGGTGACACCTATGTGAACCGGCGAAAATTAACCATGACGTTTAATCATCGAGGTGAACAAGTGACATTAAACGGCGACCCGGGGTTACATCGCGGGGCGGCATCGCTACGATCCCTAGCCCGGGGATTGGGTGATATTGACGAGGGCTACGTTATTGCTATGGCGAGTTTGGAGGATACCGATATGCCTGAGTCGCAAGTTCATCCGGCTTTGGATGAGTTACTAACCAATTTTTCCCATGTATTTTCTATGCCTGCAGGTTTACCGCCCTCGGGAGACCACGAGCACGCGATTATTTGAAAGGAGGCACATAACCGATAAATGTCCCGTCCATATCGTTATCCGCAACTACAGAAAGATGAAATTGAGAGACTTATGGGGGAGATGATCGAGTCCGGAATAATCCGACCTAGCACTAGTCCATTCTCGAGCCCAGTTCTGTTGGTTAAGAAAAAAGACGGTAGCTGGAGATTCTGTGTGGACTACCGAGCACCGAATAAATCTACAGTCTTGGATAAATTCCCTATTCCGGTTATCGGTATCACCAGATCCGCATGAAAGACACGGATGTCCATAAAACAGCTTTCAGAACTCACGAGGGCCACTACGAGTTCCTAGTCATGCCGTTTGGATTGACCAACGCACCGTCCACGTTTCAGTCCTTGATGAACCGGGTGTTCCGGCCGTATTTGCGGAAGTTTGTATTGGTATTCTTTGATGACATCCTAGTATATAGTCGGAATATGGAGGAACATCACCAGCATCTAACAGTGGTTTTTCACTGTTTGCGGGTCAGGAAACATATTGTGACGAAAGACGGAGTACAAGCGGATCCCTCCAAAATTAGTGCTAAGACAGAGTGGCCAATCCCCTGAAATTTACGTGAATTAAGGGGCTTCCTAGGGTTAACGGGTACTACAGAAAGTTTGTTCAAGGGTAGGGAAAATTGCTCGAGCGCTAACAGACTTACCGGAAAAAGACAGTTTTCGATGGACGGATGAAGCAACCAAGGCCTTCCGTGAGCTACAAGAATGATGACTCGGGTTCCGGTGTTGGCATTACCTGATTTTACTAAACGATTCGTGATTGATACGGATGCCTCGGGTCATGGGGTGGGGGCCGTCTTGATGCAAGAAGGTAGATCAATTACGTACTTTAGTAAGGTGTTCTGACAAAGGGCGCAAATGAAATCGGTTTATGAACGGGAATTGATGGTGATAGTAATGGCGGTCCAAAAATGGCGACCATATTTGATGGGACGGGCATTCACAGTTGTCACGGATTAGAAAAGTCTGAAATATTTGTTGGAACAACGAACGGTGGCCGGGGAACACCAACGATGGATCTCAAAACTTTCGGGGTATGAATTTAAGATATTGTACCGGCCGGGCAAGGAAAATGGGGCTGCAATGCCCTGTCACGACGGGCCAGGGGTGGTAATCCATATGATGTCTATTGTTTCTATGGGAATTCGTGAACAGGTGACACAGGAGCTGAAAACTGATTCGGAGGTTCAGGCTTTGAGGCAACAAATTGAATCGGGGGACTCAACTCTTGTTGGGTATAACGTGGTGAATGGTGAGGTGGTATATCACGGTCGTTTGGTGCTACCACGTACCTCAGGAATAACCATGAAACTATTTCAAGAGGTCGATGGAGGGGCGATAGGGGGCATGAGGGGACGCAAAAGACGTATCAGCGAATGGCCCGCGAGTTCTTTTAGGTGGGAATGCGTTGAGACGTGGCAAAGTGGATGGCTGAATGTGGCGTGTGCCAGCAAAACAAGTATTCCAACATGTCACCAGCAGGACTTCTGCAACCTCTCGGGTTACCAGCACAGATTTGGGAAGACTTAACCATGGATTTTATTGATGGGCTGCCTAAGTCAGCAGGGTACATTGTGATTATGGTAGTGGTGGATCGCTTGAGCAAGCCTGCTCATTTTGTGCCCTTGAAACATCCGTACACGGTAGCATCGGTGGCAACAGTCTACATTCAGGAAATTGTGAGGTTACACGGGATCCCGCAATCCATCATCTCTCACCGGGATAAGGTGTTTGTGAGCCATTTTTGGCGGGAAATATTCAAGTATCAGGGTACTACATTGAAACGTTGTACGGCTTATCACCCGCAGACCGACGGCCAAACTGAGGTGGTGAACCGTAGTGTAGAGACGCATCTGAGATGCTTTGTGTCTATTAGAGTAGGATATTAATTAATGTAAATTATGTGGCCTCCCTACACCCTGCTGTTACCGTCACTAATATCCGGAATTTCATTCCCATTGTTCTGGAGATGGATGACGGCCAATACACGTCATGGGTTGAACTGTTCAAAATCCATTGCCGTGCCCATGAAGTGATACACCATATCCTACCCGAAGAAGCTTCCCCCTCCAATGGGAAAGAGAAAGAAACGGATGATGATGCTGCCCTTACCAAACGCCTTGACTCCATCGTTCTTCAATGGATTTACGGTACGATTTCGAAGGATCTCTTAATCACGATTCTCAAACCTAATTCCACAGCCGCTCAAGCTTGGAAATCGCTGGAAAACATCTTCATTGACAGCAAACCCTCAAGAGCTTTATATCTTGAGAACAAGTTCAACAATGTCAAACTGGAATCCTTTTCCAATGTCTCTGCCTATTGCCAAGAACTCAAAACCCTTTCTGATCAACTCAACAATGTTGATGCACCGGTTTCTAATGACCGCCTGGTTCTTCAATTGATAAACGGCCTTGGAGATAAATATGAAAGCCTTGCCACTCATCTTCAACAGTCCACTCCCCTGCCAGATTTCTACACTACCAGGTCAAAGCTCATCTTGGAAGAAACTCGCAAAAATCACAACTTAAGCACCAGCACCAGTCTCGTTGCCACCGACAACAAAGCCGATAAACTCCCTGCCACCAATGCTGATCACCGCCAACCAACACAATCTGACCAACAATACCGCGGGGGGGGCGGACGCGGGCAGCTGGACCAACTCGACTACAGCAGCAGGGGGCGGACTTCCAGTCGAGGGGGACGAGGACGGGGTTGGGGTCGAGGACGCACTCACCAGCAAAATTACTACCAGCACCAACCACCATTCGGTTGGAACACCTCTTGGCAGCCACCGCAGTGGAATTTTCCACCCGCACCATACCCCACAGCCCCGGGTCCAAGACCACAAAACAGAAATCCTTCTTTTGCAGGTATCCTCGGGGCTACCCCTTACAACTACACGACCCCTACTACTCCCACCCACATGTCTAACACGTCAGGTAATATTTCCAATTATTTCAATAATGGCATACAAAACAATATCGTTGTCGGCAATGGTTCTAAAATACCTATCCATGGCACTGGTCACACAGCTTTACCACCACCCTACCCACCTCTACACCATAATAACATCCTGCATGCACCTAAACTAATCAAAAATCTTCTCTCTGTTCAGCGTTTAACAACCGATAATCCTATCTCTATTGAATTTGATCGCTTTGGTTTTCTTGTGAAGGATTACTCGACGCGGATTCCTATCCTCCGAGTAACAGCAACGGAGTCCTGTATCCTCTTTCACTTCCTTCTGCTCAAGTCACTCATCCTTCCACCTTTGCTGCCTTGACGCAAGATCTGTGGCACAAGCGCTTAGGCCACCCTAGTTCTTCATTATTACGAGTCTTAAATAAACGCAATTTTATTTCTGTTAAGACTTTGTCAGATAAGAATTTATGTCAGTCATGTGTTTTTGGTAAACATATCAAGTTACCTTTTTATGATTCCTCATCTGTTACATGTTTGCCATTTGACATTATACACAGTGATCTATGGACCTCCCCAGTACTGAGCTCGGGGGGTCACCGCTATTATGTTCTTTTCTTAGACGATTACACAAATTATCTCTGGACATATCCACTCACAAATAAATCTCATGTTTATTCCACTTTCTTAAATTTCTACAACCTTATTAACACACAGTTTGAACGTGAAATTAAAAGCTTTCAGTGTGATAACGGAACTGAATACAACAATCAATCTTTTCATCACTTTTGTACTCAACACGGCATGATTTTCCGGTTTTTCTGTCCTCACACCTCCTCTCAAAATGGGAAAGCCGAGAGGAAAATTAGATCCATAAATAATATAGTCCGCACCCTTCTTACCCACGCATCTCTACCACCAACCTTTTGGCACCATGCTCTCCAAATGGCCACCTACATACTCAACATCCTACCATCCAAAATCAAAAACCACACCACCCCCACGCTCCTTCTCTACAACAAACACCCCACATACACCCACCTTCGAACCTTCGGTTGTCTCTCCTATCCTCTTATCCCATCCTCTACTATCCACAAACTCCAAAATCGGTCCACTCCATGTGTTTTCCTCGGCTACCCCTCAAATCATAGGGGGTATAAATGCTATGAACTCTCCACCAAAAAGATAATCATTTCACGTCACGTAGTCTTTGATGAAAATGTTTTTCCGTTCGCTAAACTTCACTCCTCTTCACCTACATACGATTTTCTTCACTCCAATCAATCAAGTGACCTCCACCCCTCAATCTGGGAATCCGTCACCACCACATTTTCCCCTACTATTCCAACCCCTACTACCCCTCCATCCAACCCACCATCACAAACCGATGCCACCACCACCACACCATCACCATCTCACACACAAAATCAACCACCCTCCGCTTCTGTCGAACCTCTACCCCGCACCCCTACCGAAGCCCTTAACAATCCCGTTTGGAACCATGCCATGACCGATGAGTTTAATGCTCTTATTGATAATAATACATGGGATTTAGTACCGCGACATTCAGACATGAACATTATCAGGTGCATGTGGATTTTCAAACATAAAACAAAATCTGACGGATCTCTTGAGCGCTACAAAGCGCGTTTGGTTTGTGATGGCAGGTCGCAGCAGGTTGGGGTCGACTTTGACGAGACTTTTAGCCCAGTTGTTAAACCGGCGACCATTCGCACGGTCCTTAGCATTGCGCTATCTCAGCAGTGGGAAATAAATCAGCTGGACGTTAAAAATGCATTTTTACATGGGCATTTGGCAGAAACAGTATACATGCATCAACCTATGGGTTTTCGCCATCCTTCATTTCCTAATCATGTCTGCCGCCTGAAGAAGTCTCTATACGGTTTGAAACAAGCACCCCGCGCATGGTACCAAAGATTCACCGATTATGTCACCAAACTAGGCTTTCATCACAGCGCCTATGATCATTCTCTATTTATCTACAAGCACGGCCACAACACAGCCTATCTCCTCCTATACGTTGATGACATTGTTCTTACCACATCATCACCGACTCTACGACAGTATCTCCTACAACAACTGTCTAACGAGTTCGCCATGAAGGATTTGGGAAACCTAAGCTATTTCTTGGGCATTTCCGTTAAACGCGACCCGAAAGGGTTATTTTTATCGCAACAGAAATATGCTGCAGACATTCTCTTACGGGCAAACATGACTACTTGCAATCTTGCACATACTCCTGTAGACACGGAAGGGAAGCTTAGTCACTCCACAGGGGACTGCTTGATGATCCTACCACTTATCGTAGCCTCGCAGGTGCCTTACAATATCTTACTTTCACTCGTCCGGATATTTCTTATGCCGTCCAGCAAATGTCACACATGAGTGCATTAAAACGTATTCTTCGATACGTCAAAGGCACCATTGACATGGGATTATACTTACAGCGAAACTCGGCCTCCATTCTCACAGCCTATACCGATGCCGACTGGGCTGGCTGTCCAGACACACGCAGGTCTACTTCCGGCTATTGCGTGTTTCTAGGTGACAATCTCATCTCATGGTCATCCAAGCGTCAGACGACTGTCTCCCGTTCTAGTGCAGAGGCAGAATATCGAGGCGTTGCAAACGTAGTTGCGGAAATCTGCTGGCTCAGGAACCTCCTCGAACTTGGTCACCATCCAAGGCGCACGTCTTTGGTCTATTGTGACAATGTTAGCGCCATCTACATGTCAGAAAACCCAATCCATCATCAGTGGACCAAACACATTGAAATAGACATCCACTTTGTGCGAGAAAAAGTTCAACGCGGCCAAATCCGGGTCTTACATGTTGCCTCCCGTTATCAAGTCGCTGATATCTTCACCAAAGGCCTACCACGAGCACTCTTTTCAGACTTTAGATCCAGTCTAAGCATCCGTAATCCTCCCCCTTAGACTGAGGGGGTATATTAGAGTAGGATATTAATTAATGTAAATTATGTGGTACCAAAGTGTAAATACTGTATCTATATATTTCAGCTAATGCAATACGTGAGGATTTGATTTGGCCAATATCTATTAGTGTCGACTCGACCCAAGGAGTGGAGTCGGTGGTTACCATGGGCCGAATACTGGTACAACACTTCTTATCACACTACCATCCGGATGACCCCTTTCAAGGTGCTATATGGCCGCGACCCACCCCGTTTGTTGACTTATGACCAAGGTACCGCGGTTACATTCGAGGTGGATCAGTATTTGCGGGAGCGTGATCTGGTGTTGGAAGAGTTAAAAGGACAGTTCCTGCGTGCACAACAGATTATGAAGGCACAAGCAGATGGGAAAAGGAGGGATGTCACTTTCGAGGTGGGGGAATATGGTTTACTTGAAGTTGCGTCCATATCGGCAGATGACCGTGGCCCTTCGGAAAAATGCAAAGCTAGCTCCCCGGTTCTATGGACCCTTTAAGATATTGGAGCGAAGTGGCCAGGTCGCATATCGGTTGGAGCTTCTGACGTCGTCGGCAATCTATCCCGTGTTTCATGTGTCGTAGCTAAAGAAGGCAATTGGCGATCAGCAAGCTCATCCGTATTTACCCACCGGTGCTGGCTGCGGTGCTAAGGAATCGTAAGTCTGGTGAGTGGTAGGTTCCGGTGGCGTGGAAGGATTTGCCCGAGTCAGAAGCTACGTGGGAAGAGTTTGAGCAGATTGACCAGCAGTTTCCAGACTTCCACCTTGAGGACGAGGTGGTTCTTGAGGGCAGGAGTGATGATGTGAATCATTGGGGCAAGGTGTATTATCGCAAAAGTCGAGGGGGGCAAAGCGTCTAAGAGTTATAATCCTGATTTAATTATGTTAATTTTATTAATTATGGTATGTATTGGAATTTAGGAAGGAGGGATCGGCTATATCATCAGGCCGATTCCCTTAGGGTTTGGCATTGAGAATTTTATCTTGTTTCTTGTTCTTTTTTCCTTGGAGATTACTGGGTCTCGAACCAGCCTTCGTTTAATCATAAAGCATCCGATTTCGGGTGAGTTGTTTCTGTGAATTCTGGTACCCAATTTGATTTATATCATAATCACTAAAAACAACAATACCCAATCCCACGAGTGTGTGGGGTGACGAGAAAGGTATGATGTACATACATTCATACACACACATATACACATATATAGAGATTTATATACATATGTAAAAGTATTGTGTGTGTATGTATACACACGCACATATAGGATCAGGTTCAAATAAGACGGATTGTGTGGCAAAGGGCTGAGGGAATTGTGAGAGTGACATGTGACAATATTGGTTAAAGGGTATTTTCGGCATTTTCCATCGCATTTAATCACATTCTCTCTCATCCATAAATCCAGGCGTCCTCTATAAACGTAACTCCCTTCCAGATCATGCTTGTGCATCATACTTTTGATGAATACTAGTTGTGCATAGGTTTTTTATATTTGATGAATGAGTCGTGCATCAATGTGGCATGTTGCACTTTTAAAAATATTGTTAAAGAGGTTAGTCGGCCACTAAACACCTGCCACTCCTATGAATTGCCATGCCTTAATTTGAATTTAGTATAGTCCTACAACTTTGTCTCTCCCCATTTTCCTTAATGCAACCCGTACTTCCTCATCATTGATCCTTGTGTAGAAGTAATTGGTGTGATATTGTTGATTGCTCGTATGCTCTCTACATCGCCGCCCCTCTCTCCCCATTTCATTGTTAAATAAAGTAGGAAAATAATTCCCCTCTCTCTCTTTAATTTCTTCTCTTACACAAGGACTCGTCTGCTTTCATATTTAATACGCCTTACATTTCTCAGGTCCCAACGTCTCCTTTCCCTAGCTTTGCGAGTTTGTAGATGTCAATCTCCCCTTCTTCTGCATCCAATTACTTGTACATCTCTTCATATGCCCTTTCTTTTGCTTGGGCCATAGCCTTCTTTGCATCACTCCGGGCGTGTAGTTGAGTTGGTAAGGGATGGAGGCTATTGCAGTCAAAATCTATAGAGCTTTGTTGTTTGACCACTCTATTTGCCTTGCCACACAGTCACTCTGATTTACCTACACGTGTTCTGCCTGGAACGGTCAGGTGTGGATCAGTTTGATTGTCGTGGACACCTTTTCAGTCAAAATCAAAGAGTGTGTAGGGTTGAGTTTTAAGTATTGACGTACTGTATAAGTATGTTTTTTAGTTTACATATGGAATATAACTTTTGATTGAAAATACCTACTGGGGTTTTACATAATTATAAACCACTTCCTAATCACTCAGAATAAAAAGATTTTCGTAAGTAGTAAACAGTCAACATATTCAAGAATAGATTTTTGTCCATAGTAACAGCAAAAGCATTTTTAGTACAGGGACAAGCAATGGCAACGAGTACATACTTGACTGACGTACTTATAGAGATTATCATGATCCATCACGTCAAGCTGAACTGCAATTGCATCTGGAAAACCTTCGATTATCTACATCCAAGGAAAATGGACAATGATAACTTAATAACAAAAGATCTTAAGCCACTGCTCTGTGAAATGGTAACCAGGAAAACTGAAGCTAACAAAAGCCTATAAAATAGAGCACATCAGCAGTTTTTAGTTAAAAAAAATCTCTTAATAATGACCAGACATACAAGGAAATTGCTACAATTAATATTTGGAAGTCAACCCTAAGGAGGATGTACAAAAACAAATTCAAACATCCACAAAGGATTATCATCTGGTAGAGAGTATCAGCAGTTAAGTTTAGCCCCTCAGCAAGAGTAAATGAGGATATGTGCAATTTAAAAATAAAAATCTGCACGAACATGTTACAGTAACAGTAATGGTGTCTCAACTAGAATAATCAAAATGGCAAACTAAGAAAAAAAGAAAAAACTTCAGCAACGACCTTTGAACACCACAAGTGTAGTTTTAACTTGAATTTCCTTAAGTATGTTTTCATATCAACATGGATACCTTAAGAAAAGAAAAAAAAAAACATAATACTACGAGATCTAGGTTATGTATCCATAGAGAGTTTGCTAGTACTTGAGCTTTTAAGTAGAACATCATATCAACAAAGTCATAACTTCAATCAATATTTCACAAAAACCAGTGTTGACACAAAATATGTGGCCACATAGTGAAAGTTAGATGTACCTCCTCTGCATCCTTTAGAAAAAGTGATGCAACTACAACTTGAACACAGTTGTGTTCCTCGAATTCTGCTACTATCTTACATGATCTTTTCCATTGTGAAGGTGAATTGCTTCCAATTGCTGACAAGAATTCAACAGCAGGTTGACAAACCCGCCCTGCACCTAAAATAAGAACTGTGTTCCTCTTTTTTGAACCATATCCCAACTTGACAAAACTATCCTTGACTTCGCCAACCTTGAGCGCAAACAAATCTGTTTTTCCCTTAGGAACGCCATGACGTTGCTTTGGATTTGCTATCGATGTCAAGGTGTCAACTATTTTACCAAGCACCGCACTATCATCTGCACCAACCTGGTAACATTCACATCATAGTAGACTAAAATAAGAAAGGGGCACATCAGTAGTTCAGTACAAGGAGACTTGTGTATCTTGTAGTGTGAAAAATGAAAACCATATCTTGCTTCTTATATTGCAATTTTATCATTGGTCTTAAATATGGCAACGATATAGTTTCCTTAGCCAATATGGAAATTTGGTTACTTCTTTATTTATGGAAGTTTATGAGTATGGTTATGGTTATTAATCTTTGAGAGAAATATTGAAACTTTCCTACGTTCATCAAAAGACATGAACTGTTTGAATTATAAGTGTTAGTATTCATATAAATGTGTTAATATTCTTAAGGCCAGTAACATTCATTAGGTCTGTTTAGTCTCCTCCTGGGCCCACTTGGGCTTTATCAGTCTTAAGAGTTTCCTCTATTTGTCTCGTATACATAGCTTGTATCCTCCTCTTTGTAAATAAGAGAACTTCAGATAACAAAGAAGATATTTTTCTCTATGATAATATATTAATATGGTATTAGAGCCCTAAAAGGGTTCTTTGGTTTTCAAAAACTCCTGCTACAATCGCACCCTGTAGAGTGCTCGTTAGTTTACACTGCCCCCATTAGTGGACTCGTAAGTGTTAGGCAACCATCCCAGTAAATACGGTTCTCGTCTGCCGCTCCACGCGTGAACGCAATCGCCGTCGTTCACCATCACGAAAACGAAGCCGGTGCCGCTGTCGTCTTGTGATCCCGACTTGAATACTGGTGTAACCTGGTCGTTTTGTGACTTTTGGTTCATGCGACTTCGTGAACACACGTACTGTGTTCCTTCTATTTTCTTTTTGGGAAAGATTTGATCTGGAGATTAGGACTTTGATTTGTGAGGCTGATTTACCCAACAGTGGTTGATAACCACTATGCTCCTAAGAATATGACTGAGGCACTAAAACATCTTCGATGGTTCAAAGAATTGCACGAAGAGATGGAAGCCCATTAGTTAGATATCAAGAATTATCTACTTAATTGTGTTCTTAGGGAGGAGGTATATAGAGAGCAACCACCTAGACTTATTATTACAGAGGAGGCATCTAAAGTATGTTGATTTACACATTCTTTGTATGGGCTCTCCTAGAGTTTGGTTTGGACAATTTTCTGATACTCTTCAACAATTTTGGAATGACTTGAGCTCTCAGGATCATTCAGTGTTCTGTAGACATCATATGGAACAACAACTCAACCTTGTAGTTTATGTGGATGATATTAATATCACTAGAGATAATAGCATTGGGATTTCAAAATTGAAAGACAACCTACAATCACAATTACATATTTGGGACATCTTGGTTGTGCTTTCTCGGGATAGAAGTTTCCTGGTCTCCACAAGGAATTCTTTTGACCTAACAGAAGTATGTCCTGGAAATGTTGTTAAGAGTATGGATTACCAGAATGCAAGCCAGCGGAAACCCCAATTCTTACTACACGAGAACTTCTTCCTAAGCACGAAAGTCCTACAAAGTATCCAGATTGTCATGGAAGACTAGCCAGGGAGTTGAATTATCTAACAGTTGCTTGATTCTCGATTTGATAACATCGTTTTCAATAAATGACTTGAGCCGGTTCATGTCTGACCCATATAGAGACCATTGGGATGCAATTTTGAGTTATCTCAAAGCTAGACCTGACTTAGGATACTCTATTCAGATCAAGGTTATAGTCAAGGGTCATTGTCAAGTAAGTGCATTCATTGATGGATATGGCAACATATCTGGTTTCTCAGATGCATATTGGGTTGGCTACCCAGATGATCAACCACAGGTTATTGTGTCTTTGTTGGTAGAAATCTAGTTTATTGAAAAAGCAGGAAACAACACATTGTCTCCCAAGTCCTAATCAACTGTTGCATATGTGTCATGTGAGATGGCAGGTCAAACATGCTACTAAAAGAGGACAATGCTTTGATGAGGCTTTATTGTGATAGTGAGTCACATATCCATATAGCCAAGAATCAAGTGTTCCATGAGGATCAGAATTTGATTGTCACCTACTTCGAGATCATGATGTTGGCACGTAATTAAACCCTCCATCAACCCTACGGGTACACGTCGTGAACATCAAGACATTTTTCCAAAACCACTACATAATCAAATATCGATTTTATTTGTAGCAAGTTCGGCATGACTAACATATTTTCTTCCAAAGTGAGGAGTGTTAGAAATGTGTAAACTACAGCTATGTATTAGTTCTCGAATAGGTGATTTATAGGGCTTAATTATAGGAGATTATGTTTCCTAGTACAGCTTATTTTGTTTCCTAGTATAGCCTCTAATTTTTAATCTTGTATAAATACCTACCTCTTTGTTCAATAGAGTACAAAAATATTTCCCACGTCTTTGATTACATTAATGATAAGGGGTGTCCAACACTCCAACTAAAAAACTTACTTCAAGTTCTGAGTAAGACATAGAGTCTGTGCATTGACCCACTTGACATTTGACAAGATGGAAGGAGCCACCAGCAGCTTCAATAACATCCAAGGCCTCGTTGATCAGAAATTGGTCAAAAAGATGACCACTAAGAGAAACCTGTAAACGTCAAGACTACTAGTAATTTCCAAGACACCAATTACTAAATCGACAGCTGCAACAACATATGATCCCCTGGCATGCATTATGTGCTAAATTGTAAACTAAAATGATAATGAAGCATGAGAGTCGGAAACATACCAACATAGTGTATCTCTTCTTATTAGAGATGTAATTGGAAACATTCTCCAACAATGTCTCTCTGGAAATAAATAGGGGTAAACTCCGATTAGTTCATATTACCGTAAAAAATACATCATAGTGAATGAAACATACTATTTGAATTTCAAGTAGAGAATATAATTCCATCTAAATAAGTCATTTATTAAATCTTCCATGCATAGTAAACCCAATTGCTCAATTAACATTCTACTGCCTTACGACCATTCCTTAGCCATATCCCAAGCTGTTTCTGAATGTAGAAAATTGATGAAGAAAACTATTATACTTTACAGCCATAATAAAATTTGATGCAGCATTCTACAATGTTTTGTTTTTCCTTCAGCGTTGTGTTTTGTTCAGAGTTAAGGGATATCGACACAAAAACTTTGGTGAACAATGTCATTGTTTAGATGTCCAAAGCAATTTTAACACATACCTATCTAATATTTAGAATGCCTTAACGATGTTGAAACTCAACACGTCATGCTTTGCTCTCTATAAAACATATGCCCACAATCAAGTTGAGTGCTCTACTAATTTTAGATGTTCCATTCCATCAAAGAAGCAAACTTGATGCAACATCAATGAAATTTCTCCTCCTACCAGACCAGGAAGATAGAAGAGAGAAAGTGGAAAGTAGTGTAAGAGATGTGGCAGCATACAGCAGGCACTATTATGAGTTTAAGGGGGAAAGTAATATTCCAAATTCCTTTATAGATTCTAGAGTTGATGGGAATTTGTAAATAGTGTTGTAAGAGATGTGGTATACTCTTTCGTAAAAGTTATAATTTTATCTTCTACAAATTCTTTCTTTCATCCTTCATATCAGTCTGTGCCATATACAGCTTCCTCTTATCAATATATTGCTATGTATACTGTTGTAAAGATCATAAAGAGAACTACTAAAAAGATATATATTTTTGACATTATCAGTTTTCTTCACTAGTAAGTACCAACCATCATGTCTATATTTAGAACTGCACATTAAGAATCATGCGCAAAACCACCAGTTTGTGTTGTATTTTCTATTTGTATGATGCTCAATTGATCACCATTCTTTCGGTAAGTTATTGATATCTAGGGATGCAATCCACAATGTTGCAATGCAACTGAAAAACCGAATGAAGTAACTAAAATACACAGGTCAAGAGAGGTTCAACACTCTCTCTCAAACAAGAGGAGTTATAAAGAAGCATAAACTTCGATAGGTTGTAAAGAAGAAGATACAGTGCTGAGTTTTGTGAGTAAACTTACTGTGAATTCCGCATTCGGGGAATATATTCGTATAAGTAAGTAAGAGCTCCTCCATGTGCTATGCAAGATCTCCGTAAGTGAAGAGGTAGATCTTCAATATCTCTTGTAGAAGCTAAGTTCCCAATAAAATGGGAAAGAACATCACCAAAATGTTGGGAAGCCTATATAATAGATGCTTGGATGTTAGACTCCATAACACAAGAACAATGATAGCTATCTTCATTTACTGACAAAATACACTTCAAGTAGATGGAGCAAAAAGAACACCTAACTAGAGAGACTGAAAAGGTATGTACGTTTTCACAGCGTTGCAAAGTGAGAAAGGAAACTAATTTAACTGCCTCAAAGAAATTTCTCCAATACCAAAGTTTAAAAAATCTGGAAATACCTGAAAATACTAATGCTATGTTCCCGTATTTTAGAGAGGAAAGAAAAGAATACGAGTTTCGGAGAGGAAAAAAAAGAATATTAAGAAGAGAAACGAAATGGAGAGAAATGATAATAGTTTTGATTTTTTATATCTTTGAGTTGGAACGAGAAAAATGAAGAGGAAATACTTTTAGTACTGTTTTCCTGAGTTGGAAAGAAAGGATAGAAAAATAGGTCATTTTATGATAATAGCCTTATTTTCTAAAATTATTAGTTGTTGTCAAGTGTCATTGCGCTGCTAGTGAAAAATCATAAAAGTTATCATCCAACTTATTAAGGAATGTTTAGGAGAAAAAGTTAATCAAGTTTTTTTTCCAAATCCATCCTTCTCTCTCCAAAATAAAAACTGAACAGTGTAAAAATCAAGAGACAATCACATGTCTCATAAATGACCACTAAGGTAGAAAACTTTAAAGACCACCAACTACAAATAAACTAAGAAATACGAAAAAAACTTAAATAATAATTGACTATTATTTTTTAATCAGTCCAATAGAACTCCCCCTTGATCCAAGATAACACATTCCAAGTTCCATCCTAAAGAAGTCATGTTTGGCTTATAGGGATTTTGTGAATATATTTTATGTATGTTCTCTCCAACTATCGTGCAAATAACTGATATCATATGTCAATATGCTTCATTCATTATTAGACAGATATATAATTACATTATTATAGGAGGATATAATGTGTAAATATGTGCTCTATATATACCTCCTGTATCTGTCGTATAATTCAATTTTTGAATGAAAATCACAATCACAATTACAACACAATTACCAAGTTTAACTTGGTATCAGAGCTAGGTTTCTCCTTCATTGTCGCCAACCCTAGCAGCGGCGCCACCTTCTTTTCCTTGCACTCCACTACGGCGCCCGCCACTCTGCAGTGGTACCATCCTTCTCTTTTGGCAATGATTACCGCCTTTACTTCAGCTGAAAGGACAACTCACAACTCCCATAAGTTTGCTTTTACGTTATCTTCTACAAACTATGGTTTCTAGAAAACCATGATACAACCATTCCTCATCACCAACAATCTCGGTTATGTTGACGGAACAATTCCTTGCCCATCACCCACTATCAACACAACTACCTCATCATCTAACAAAGATAAGGCTTCCACATGCTCATGTCAGGATGCTAATCATCTCCACGATCTCATAAACCTCCTTCCAGCATGTTCAAGGTACAACATCCAGGGAACTTTGGCTCTCTCTCGAGCGTGCCTATGCGCCTCACACGTCTTCTAGGGATTACACTCTAAAGACACAACTACTTAAAATTGAAATGAAAATTGATGAAACAGCCTCTGTTTATCTTAATCGAGCAAAGGAATAACATTGGTGAATTGGTCAAAGAAAAGGACTTAAGTCATGCTAATTATATCGGGACTCCATGAGGAATACAATGGGTTGAAATCTACAATTCTTGCTCGATAAATTCCAACAGCCTTTGCGGAACTTCATGGCCTCCTACCTGACCATGATAATATGATTAAAAACTCAGCCCCTATTGTCACACCTGCCAAAGCATTCACAGCAACTACTCCCGCCCTTTCCTCACAAAGCACAGGTTCACAACAACCTGAAAAGCTCTTCAACAACTTGCCACTCAACTCGGTTTTCAGCTTCAACCACTAAACCAACCACCTGCACAAGCCTTTTTTACCTCTCGTTCTCAAAATACTCGGGGCCGTGGATCACAAAATCACCATGGACAAGGGTCCTTCAACAATCATAGGAGGAAATAGAAATCAGTTTAGTTGGGCCTCTACTCGGAACACAGTTTCTCGTACATGTAACAGATATGAGACCGAGACAACAGCAGCCTACAGCCAACTTTGCTAACCTCCGTTCACAACAATCCAACACTTTCCTTTCGGATACTAGATACTAGTTCTAATAGTCATGTTGCTCTGGACGTTTCCAGCTTCGACAGACATGAGCCTTAGTACGGTGAGGATTCTCTTCATGTTGGTAATGGTAAGGGTTTACCCATTCTTTATATTGGTTCCACTCGTTTCTTTTCTCCTTCCAAAACTTTTTCTCTTTCTAATATACTTCATGTTCCACAAATCCAACACAATTTACTTTCTCTTCAAAAAATTTGTCAAGACAATCACGTTTACTTTTAATTTCATTCTACCTTTTTTGGCTGTGAAGGACAAGTTTATACGTACTACCCTCCTCACGGGTCCAAGTAACAACGGGCTCTACTCCATCCGCCTTCCTCAGATCCACTCTCTTCCAAAAGTTGCTTTCACTACCATTCGTGCCTCTTCTGATGTTTGGCATCAAAGACTTAGTCATCCACACTCCTAGCTTTTACAAGCTATATCTAGATATAAGCTTCCTGTTTTGAATGAAGTTCGAGTTCCTTTTGTAATTCCTGTCACATTGGGAAATCATTGAAACTAACATTTGTCATCTTCCTTTTGTAGTTCCTTTTATAAGTACTCATTTATTAGATCTGTTATTTTGTGATGTTATGTGTTTCCACAATTCCTGGTTGTTGTCAAACGTCAATTTGATACTAAACTCAAATCAGTTCAAATGGATTAGGGAGGTGAATTCAGAAATGTCACAATTTTTCACCTCCCTCGGAATTCTCCATCGCCTTTCGTGTCCTCGTACTAGTGAACAAAATGGATCAGTTGAAAGACGCAACCGACATGTGGAAACTGATCTCACTCTTCTATCCAAATCGGGTGTCCCTTCCAAGTTTTGGCACTTTGCCTATAACACAGCAATCTAACTTATCAACCATATGCCCTCTCGTAATTCCTCCAACACCTCACCCTTTGAATACATCTTTAAACACAAATCTAATTTCTCCTTCCTATGGGTTTTGGGTCTTAATGTTTTCCTCATCATATCCTTACAAGAGACATAAAATGGATTTTTGCTCTAACACTTGTGTATTCCTCGGGTACAGTCCCTCTCATCATGGTCACCGACAGCACTCGGTTTCTTTCAAACATATAGCAGGCACTCTAAGTCTTCTAATACAACCACCCCGCCAAATACTATTATTCCTACTCCAACACCGGCCTCTCCACAACCGGTTCTTTCTCCTCCACCTTGTGTCCGTCCCCCAACACTTCACCCTAATCCCAAACGAGTACCCTACAATCCATCAGCTTTTCATACCTTCACCAGTAGCGAAACTAAACCCGCTTCCTTTTTTGTGGCCAACAAAGATCCTAACCGGCGCAAGGCCATGGCTGAAGAGTACGTTGCGTAAATTGGGAATCGCACTCGGTCTTTAATTCCACCGGTATCTAATGCCAATGCTGTTGATTGTAAATGGGTCTACAAAATTAAGAAGTATCTAATGCCAATGTTGTTGATTGTAAATAGGTCTACAAAATTAAAAGGGGTCAATATTTAATCAGCAACCGGGAATTGATTATCAGGAACCATATGCCAATGTTATTAAACAATACAAAGCTTGCTTTGTGGCTAAAGGATTCAAATATTCAATCAGCAACCGGGAATTGATTATCAGGAAACATTTAGCCCGGTGGACAAATTTACTACAGTTTCTGTGGTTCTTTCCCTTGCCATATCACAAAAATGGCCACCATTAAGAAGCATTCTTACATGGTGACTTGACTGACACGGTCTATTAACGTCAACTACCCGGTTTCACCGATCCACAGAGACCGGATCATGTTTGTCTGCTTCACAAGTCCTTGAACGGACTCGAGCAAGCCCCTCGTGCCTGGTTTCATCTATTGTCTAGGGCCTTGTTATCACTTGGGTTTAAAGAATTTACTACATATCCCTCCCTCTTTATTTACTCCTCTCAAGGCACTCTTTTATATATGTTGGTGTATGTTGATGACATAATTCTAAGAGGTAACAATCCTACAGCTATAGATCAGATCATCAGAAATCTGAGCCAGACCCTTGTTGTTCAAGATATGGGTCCTCTTTCCTACTTCCTTGGAATTGAAGTCACTTCCAAAGACCCTCATTTAATCTTATCTCAGCGGAAGTATATTTTGGAGATTCTTCAAAAGGCTAGCCTTTCACAGGCTAAGCCCATCACCACACCGATCACCACCTCTGCAAATTTGGCTCTCCGTGACAACCCCCCTTTTGAGAATCCTGTTCAGTATCGTCAGGTTGTTGGTGCCTTACAATATGCCACGTTATCTCGACCTGATATTACCTATGCAGTCAACAAGGTTCGCCAGTTTATGCATTCTCCGCCAGAAAATCATTGCTCTCTTGTTAAACGCATTCTAGTATCAATGAGTTTTTTATGCTGATTGGGCTGGTTGCCCAGATGACCGTCGATCCACCGGGGGTATGCTATCTATCTTGGTTTAAATCTTGTGTTGTGGTCATCCAGGAAACAAAAGACTGTATCTCGGTCATCAACAAAATCAAAGTACAAAGCCTAAGCGGATACGGTCGCTGAACTCACTTGGCTCGAGGCTTTACTACGTGAACTTCAAGTTCCCATGGCTACAGTACCTGTCTTATGGTGTGATAGTCTTAGAGACACATATCTGTCGGCCAACCCTGTTTTTCATGCCCGCACAAAGCATGTTGAGGTTGATTTTCATTTTGTCAGAGAGAAGGTGGCTGAGAAGAAGCTCTCCGTTCAGTTCATGTCTACCAATATCATATTGCTGATGTAAGCACAACATTTTGATAATCTTCGGTCCAAGCTACAGGTCATTCCCTGGCCTTAGCTTACGGGCGAATATTAGACAGATATATAATTACATTATTATAGGAGGATACAATGTGTAAATATGTGCTCTATATATATTATATGTATCTGCCGTATAATTCAATCTTTGAATGAAAATGACGATCACAATTACAATACAATTACCAAGTTTAACTTTCGTCCATGGAAAATAAGGTTTTTAGCCATGGGAATAGATGGCCTATTGTCTCAAAGTAACTCAGTGGCTTTCTTATACTCAAAATGAAAGTCAACAAGAAGTTGTTGTAGCTTACTCTTGTTGCTATATATTCAACTTCACGTAAAGATAAAGCTGTTGTATCTTTCTTCTTTGAAATCCATGTTATAGCTGTAGAACCAAAGCTATGTGCTTTTGCGATTATCTAAACTTCCAACCTGCTGAACTCTGGAATAGTAAATACCAAAGTTCATGGTCGAGCTACATATCGAAGAATTCTCTTTGCTACACCAAGATGTTATTTTATAAGATCGCGCATGAATCAAGACATTCATACTAACAGAAAATGAAATATCAGACCTGGAACGTATCAAATAGTTCAAACCATCACCAGAACCACATCATATTTCTTCATCAAATATGCAACATACTTCTTTTGACATACAAAAATCCCTTCTTTGTTTGCATCACCTCAAGACCCAAAAAATACTTTAACAAATTTGCATCTCATATGTTCTCATCATGCTAAACTTGAAATCACCAATTAAGCACTTACATAATCCCAAATAATTGATGCCGTCCACATTGACACTGTGTTCCTAAATTTTAATCCGGAGAGAAAAGAAGAGATTTGAAAGGAAATAAAAAAAAATTGTGTTCCAGAAATATTTTAAGAAAAGAAGAGAAAGGATTTAGGAGGAAAGTTTGGTTAACTTTCCCTCCTAAACTTTCCTCCCAAAAGTGGGATGATTTGGAAGGAAAGGAAAATCTTTATGATTTTTCGTAAGTGACTAAATTACCCTTAATCACAATAAATAATTTTAAAAAGTAA
>JAUEJL010002220.1:0-10413 GCA_032274825.1 Drosophyllum lusitanicum | reverse complement strand
GTAACACCATGACGGATGCTATGTTGTATTTGTAAACGATTGTTTTGATGGTTGTAAATATTCGCACTTTATGTAAACTCTTGTTTAATGCTTCCGCAGCGTATTTAAAAATAATGGCTTAGGATTTTCTGGTGTTACATTGCAACTTATATAATAGGTTGTAAATATTTAATTGGATATGGGATGTTTTCGCTGTGTCGGTAATAAACTATTTTGACAAAACAAGTTATGGAAATGTTGTATTTACAGCTGTAACCACACAGTTTCAAAACTCAAATTAAGAAAATAACTTCTAAATTTGACGGTGTTACATTGATAATTTATTATAAGTTGGTATTTATTACTTTTTAAATTATTCTAAAACAAATCCATGATCAAATCATCCCGAGTTTGACCAACTTTGATCGAGTATAATGGTAATCGGATTCACCTCAGCCAGGTAAGGTCACCTACCTTGTTACGAGTACTCACCAGTCACCAAGTATTTTTATATACGACTTCTCTTATTTATTTATTTTGTTTCACATGATTTTTTCTTATGTATTTTTATGCCAAATGTTGTTCATTTCTTGTATTAAATTCTTGTTCATTTGACCCAAGTTTATTTTTAATGTCCAACTTTATTATTGTTTTTTGAACCACGGAACACACACACACTCCCTAAATATAATCCTAAGTTTACACTTTTATGTCCACCGCGGGACTTGAACCCACAATATCGTGGGATAACTTGCACACCTAATACCGTTATGCCATAGGCCCTTTGGTTAACTGCTAACCATCCCATTAACCGATTAACTCTCTCATGAATAAACCAAAACCGATAAGTTTGAATTAAACATAACCGAGACTATTAGATATAGTTCAATTTTATATCATAACCACCCCAAACCAACAGATACACCTAAGGAAGTATCATCTCCTACAACTAGGAGTGTTAAAAAAAACCGAAAAACCGACCTGCCCCGCATGAACTGAAACCAAAAAAACCGATATCCGTAAAATCCGTAACTCGAAAACTAGGGTATCCGTTGAACACGGGGCAGGTTCGGATTTTCAAATTCGATATTCGCTGGTACCTGCCCCACCCTGTATGCTTTTAACTTATATATAATATACATATACATATATGAAATAAGAAAAACCATTAGAGTACTCAAATTTCTCAAAACTACCCAACTTACCTTTAGTAGCCCCACTGTCTCCCCCAATTCTTTTTTGAGTTTCGATATCGAGAGTTTGCAAGTTTGCAACGATCAAGAGTTCTAAGAAGACACTGAAATCAATCAACAATGCCGAATTTAAGCCTATCGGTTTTTTGTTTCCACGAAACTCTCATCGAAGATCTGTTCGATTTCTGCCAGTGATTTATTCATTATTGTTGACTTGTTTCTACCATTGTTTATTATTTTATTAAGAATATGAATTTGTTGAAAATAACAAAAATAAAAAACAGCTCAATTTTAGGGTAATCGTGACTGAACTGTGGATACCCGTCTCCTTTCGGGTACCTGCACAACAAGTACCCACGATTGGCGGTTCAGTTTCGATTCCTAAAACTAGGTACCCGTCCCGCAGTGACGGTTTACAAAGAATTCCCGCCCCACCCCGCCCGTTGAGCACCCTACCTACAACACAATGGAAGGCCTTAGAGTGTTAGTAATGGTTAACCTTATCACACCCACCATACTGTCACGTCAGATTTTTTGTTCTATCACTCAGCCCCGTAGCAGTGACTTGCTATCATACTAAATTTTAAAACCCACCTAATACCCTACTTATCAATTAAAAAGTTCAAAGAAATTAAGAGATGTGTAAAGTTGGACCCATCAAATTACAAACCATGCAACATCCAATTATGTTAAAATTTCCACACAACCATTTAACCATACTGGACATGAAGTGAGTTTTTTAAATTTTTTATCATGTGGTGCTCTCACCACACCCACAAAAGCAATCCACTCCGTGGACTCTTTATAAAACTCCACGTGGACATCTCAAGTCCAAGGAAACAGTCTTTGAAATTTACTGCCTAGAAGAGAAGAACACAAGAAGGCGCTAAAGTAACGATGATCAGCCCCGACTTACACATGGCGCTCATTCCTACGGCTCCTGTAGTTGCTGCTAGCAGCGCACGACTTAGCGTTGTACCACCCATCGTACACGTTAGATCCACGAGTCTCCGCCGATCGGCAATTTTGGCTAGCCTATCTTCCCCACCACGCGGTGGCGAAGCGGTGGATTGGGTTGAGGCGACATCAAGCTTCTTCGAACAAGATACTAGGCCTATTATGCTATTCGACGGTAATACCAACACCTCCCGCCACTACTTTTTTGAGCTTCCTTACGATTTATGTATTTATCTTCAGTCGCATTAATGATTCACTGTCTCTGCATCAGTCTTCGTATAGAGAATTAGGTTTTTTCGTACCTTTTGAGCTAATTAATTAAACACGGAGGTTTGATAGACAAACTAATGGATATGAGCTTTAGGTGGCTTTCTTTCTCTTTGATGTATTATTATGGTCTGATAGTGATGGTTATTAGTAGTTGGACCGAAATTTGAACAGCTCACAGCGATCGGTTATATTATTAATTGATTTCTTTGCTTAAATGTTTAATTTCAGATTTCGTAGATGATTATAGTTTGAAAATCATTTTGTATTGAAGTCTGAAATGCTCAGAAAGCATACGCCATATGGTGGATTGTCTTCTATAACAAGTAGTAGCTAGCTAAAACCTAGGTTTATCTGTCGTAAACATAATGATATTTTTGGTTACTCGAAAATAGAATTAGGTCAACAATGAATAATGCCATCCTTTTCGAGCTGAAATATGCAATCACCTATAATTAGTGTTGTCAAGTGTTATATGGACATGACTAAGTAAAATTTATTGAACTCTGGTAGGTGTGTGCAACTTATGTAATGGAGGTGTGAAGTTTGTACGTGATAATGACCGGCAAAGGTTTCTCTTCACATCCATGTGGATTTCGCTGCTTTGTGCATCATTTGAGTCTTTCTACTCTAGCTTGCTCTTTTCTTTTTGCTTTTACATATTTTCTTCACTTTTTTTCACTTGACTTGGAGTCACCAGTAACTTTTGTGATGAGGAGGTCTTGGGTTTGAGTAATGGAAACACACCGTCTCAGAATAATGCAATAATGTTATGTAACATGGAATTCCCTTACCGGTATAGAACGAAAGCATTTGTGTATTCCAATATGATGATAGTGAAGATTACAGGTGGTATATATATAAGATACAATATTACAGTTTAATACCTGCCTTTCAAAAAAAAAAAATACAGTTTAATACCTATACTATGACTGTGTACTAGTAAGATACATAAGAGTGATTTGATCTAAGATGCCCCTGCAAGCTAAAGGTGGAGAATAACTTTTAGTTTGCATGGTAAGAAGATGAATTTTGAGGGGTTGGTAATGTCTTTGTAAAGATATTTGCAATTTGATCAGGTTTAGAGACGAACTGGACTCTAAGATCCCTTTGGGTAACCTTATCCCAGACAAAATAAATAAAGAATTTAACATTATGAGCATGAAATTTAGGTTTGGCCGAGAAATACATTGCACCTGATTGTCACACCAAATTATAGGAGAAGTTGATCATATGCCAAGGTCATGAAGTAAGGCCTAGAGGCTAGAGCCATGTCATTTTGGTCATACTATAGTATGTACAAAGAAATAATAATGTCCATGGAATCTATTGCCGTGATGCTAAGGTTTCATGACATGTTAATGGACACTATATGCTACTAAGTCAAACATATAGATGTTCATAATTTTTTATGCTCAACTTAATGTTTTACATTATCTCAAAATCAACGTTCACTCCTGCTTATTATATATTATATACTCACACATATACTGCAACTAGTAGCACACAGTGAATGCACACATGAATGTGTACTTCTGACCTTGTTGATAAACTCTTATTTTGTGGAAAAAGTGGTAGCATCAGTTTTACTAAGTTCAGTTGTTTGACGAACATATTTTTTTAAAAATTAGGTGGTCTATTTTTAAGCTGTCATAGGTCCTTGTTGTTCTGCGTCTGAATGAAGATTTTGAAATCTATTAACGTGGGTTATGGTAGCCTAGTAGGGTTAAATAATGTTTGGTAACCTGACTACTTAAGTACTTAGGCAGAGTGACCTGAATAGAATATCACTTTATGAAATGGGCCATTAGTTGCGCATAATTTTTGTGCAGTTGCGTGAAGTACAATGTCCAGTGATCGTGTTTAGCTGAACTTTAAACTTTAAAGCCCTGCATTGCAAAATTGAGAAACCACAAACGTCACAAAGAAATATGCTCTAAGATAAATTTGTTCTAATATTTTAACGTTAACTCTTTATGTTTTTAAAGCCTTGCCTTCATTTTCAGGAGAATAAGATTTGAAGCGCTACAAAGTGATGCAGGCAAGAATCTTCTACGAAGGTCTGGAAGAGCTCCTGATGATATTTCAAGTGTCGTACTCGTAGAGCAGAATAGGTAAGTTATGCACAAAACCTGCTGTTATAGTAGCCAGTCTATCTTGAGATTTCATGGGTCATTATTAATGGTCGGGTCAGACCGATAGAGTTCCATGTCATTTTTTAGTAAGGGTTAGAATAAGCCATGCTGAGTCGCCGAGTCAAGTTTTCATGTAAAGCACTACTTGTCCATTTTAAAAGTTTATATAGGCAATGAATGTGTTAGTTATGGTTGAAAAAAACAAATCTGTTTACAAAAATAGTCTACATCTTTGAGTAATGAATTTGTATGCTACTATGCATTAAGAATATCCTCTGGGAGAATTACAACTGCATTTTCGTTCAGCTATTTTTGTTATTTGACCAGTTTGAGATGAACACAACCAAAATGACCCATTAGTAAGAGACTAAGAGAATGAAATTGGCTAGGTAAAATATTAACCTTATGAAGTCATACTGACATGAGACCTTATAAGTTATAACCATTAAACAAAGATTCTGGTGTATTTTAGGTCATATATCAAGTCAGAAGCTGTGTTGAAGATCATGGAGTACATAGACTTGCCTTTTCCCCAGCTAGCATTTTTTCTTCAGCTTGTACCTTTGTGAGCCCTTATCCTTACTAGCTGTCCTCCCCTTACTATTAAAACAATTAATGAACCATCTATTCTCAATTTCTGCCTGTTTCATACTGCTGCAGATTCATAAGGGATTTTGTGTATGAAAACATTGCGGATAACCGTTATGCTGTATTTGGTCGTTCAGAGTCCTGTGAAATTTAGGGTCGTCGTTGTAAGGTAACTTTTTTTTTATCCACCATTAAAATGGTACTCTTGCAAATGTTTTCTAGTGTTTTTCATAGGTCATTGTTTCTGTATCCAATGCCGTAGCTTGCTATCATACATCCTTCTATAATCTTTTATAAAGTTTATATCTAGAGTTGTATGTATTGGAAGATATACATGATAAGAAGCAAATAAAAATTTCTTTACGAATTGAAATTGCGTATACTTATTACACTCGGTTAAAGTAAAAGCATAAACACGAGATAATTTTACAAAGAAACAACTATAAGTAATCTGGGGCCTGCACCTTGAGCCTTATGAGTGTTGGTTCAAGGTTTTAAGCAATCTAAAAAAGGCTTAACATGGGTTGCTCTTCCATGGGCATTAATACAGCTGCCATAAACTTTTCTTCCTGGAATTGCTGACTTGATATACACGCTATCCATCACAATATTTGTGCATGCAACACTTTCACTGCAACTTAGATTTATTACATTGTCCATGCTCGATGTCCCCGAGATTCCTCTATATGTTATGTCACTCAATTTCACAGCTGATGTCTTTATATTCCAGAATAAAATAGAAAAACTCAATAAATTGGGTAAGGATCGAAAACAACTTTCAATCTATTTATGCAAAAAAATAAAAAAAAAGATAAAAGAAAAGAAGAGCTTAAATACAATAGCATATTGTGTCACAGATGTTAATTTAGCATGCTTACAGAGATTAGGCAATCCTTTTGAGTGGGGCAGTAGTGTTGGTCGATTATGATAGGGTTATAAACTGCATCAAACTTGATGCCTGTAAATGAGATCTTTTTGGCATATCCACTTCCTCCCTGTCAAATGAAAGCAGGGCGTTAATCAACTTTTATATGATACAGATATATGAGAAAGGAAGAAAATAAAAATGTTTCTATTTAGTTGATCTTGCACAGTTTAATATTACCTGCCAAGATTTGATTCTTACTCCAGTTAGTGTTTTTCTCATGGTACAATTGCGGACATCTACATTTTCCACCACATCAGCTCCACCATGTCCCAAGGCTCCAATGCTACACAAAAAGGTAAATACTTATAGGATAATAAACATATTTTATGTGATAATGAATTATAAATCATTCTCAAATTTCTATCTTTGCTTCCTTATATCGAAAGGTCTGTAATAAGTGAAAGCTACCTGATTCCATGGCCTGGCCCACACATGATACCGCTGATTTTTATATTAGATGAACCTCCACTAATAGCAATACAGTCGTCCCCTACAATTATACAAGATGATTTAGAGAATGGGTTAAACGAATCGACTTCATGAATAGAAAATACCTGTTGCAATAATGGAGTCACGTATTTTGATATTGGTGGAGCCCGAGATATCAATGCCATCTGTATTCGGGCTTGTTTCAGGGGCAGTTATTTTTAAATTAGATACGATGACACCACTACAAGTGGTTATTGTGATATGGACTCTCGGGCTGTTTACATGCGTTAAACCATTGAGTCGCAAGCTATTGCATCTTTTAAACTGCAATGCCTGTTCATAGAATTGAAAACATAAGCAAACTGACTCATTGCATATTATTTGGACCGAATTGACCTTGTACAAAGAAGCATGGAGTTTATAATCCGGTCAAAAATCAGGGAAAGGATATTGGTTACTTACCACTGGTGCATGACAAGCTGTGCCCTGAAAATACACGTATTAACATGTAAGAATTTGTTAATTATGAATATAAAGTAAGATAATTTGCCCTACTAGATTAAAGAAATGAAGAAACTTAGAAATTAGGAACAGCAAATATTATATCTTACTGGTGCCGGAGTACCAATGCAGGCATTTTCCCACCAAATAGGTCCTTGTCCATCTAGTCGTCCACTCCCACTCACTGTAAGACCATTCACACTTGAAAAAGAGAGCCATGTATCAATGTGAGAGCCTATCCAATCGGTTTTCTTGGTTGGACCAACTATATTTCCCGAGACCTGTTTTTTACAGTTTCAAAGATATAATTATGCAGAAA
Source organism: Drosophyllum lusitanicum (assembly GCA_032274825.1). Classification (NCBI taxonomy): domain Eukaryota; kingdom Viridiplantae; phylum Streptophyta; class Magnoliopsida; order Caryophyllales; family Drosophyllaceae; genus Drosophyllum; species Drosophyllum lusitanicum. The sequence continues at coordinate 3,117 of JAUEJL010002220.1, read as the reverse complement.
ATGTTGACATGAAGAACAAGAGTTTATTTTAAATATCATGTATTCGAACTAAAGTGTCTTTTTACACAAAATAGTTGTGTCAAATATGATTACTGAAGCCTTTGTTTCGTTAGTAAATATAATTTGGTTAAACAAAATGATGTACGTGTTTTAATGTATTAAAAACACACTTTTGCAAACTTTCAACCTGTTTGACTTGTTCAACGTAGTTTACTCTTATCTTATTTGGCTAACCTTCTCTTTTTTTATTTTACCTTTTGATTCATAAGAGCTTAAACATAACTCTAATTTACCAATATATAAGTGAATGGGTCGAATTGCAACATTAAAATAAGACTTATATTTGTCTTTGATTGTTGTGATCTTGTGAATATAACGTGTCTCCTTGTTACATATAATAGTCACACGATTCTTCAGTTTGTAGTCTTTTTAGCAAAGTTCTTGAAAAAAGAACACTTTTCTTATTATATACAAAACATGCAACACTTGTCCAGACCTCAGAATGTTTACCCACTTTTGTATTCATAAATGTCCTGAATGATAAATCCTTCTAGTTCTACTTACACACAGACATTACACATATAAGTTCTGTTATAAGATAAATTTTATACCTGGACGAAGATTCGTGAAGGCTTGCATGGACCACTGAAAGAAGTAGGCTTCAACAAAAACGTCCTCCCTTTCGGTATGACAAATAAACTCTTAGCATTTGGTTGCGATTGGCATGCTGCCTTCCATGCCTTCATAAAAGCCTATATATTTGCATCATTTATTAAAGCATTTTAGTCAACAATATTTCTCTGTTTTTTCAACATAATATGTACATGATACATCTGTACTGTACAACTGTGTGAAGCATGTAAGGCACTCACACATTTACAGTACAGGCTCAACATACATACAATCCACCTATATCTAGAGAACAAGTTTGACTATTTGACTACCGGTGAGTCGTCTGTTTTTCCATCTCCTTTAGCACCATATTTCATCACATCAAAAATGGTGGTTGATGCAAGACTGATTCTTGAATTAGTAGAACTTAAAGCAGAAGAGAACATGCATGTTAGCAACACCAAAACCAATCTCACCAACTGAACCTGCATGAATATGATGCATACTTCATTATCTGCAAAGCCCCATTTGAATCTTATAATCTGTCAAATGCTTTCTTTTTTTTACCATATTTTCTGACTTAATTGTCCTTATTATCCTAGTACAAAAAGACAAAACAGTCCCTGTACCAAAACCTGCTTAGTTTCTGTTTTGTGTATTTATTCAAGAATCTACAAAAGGGCTTTGAAAATGAAAGAAAACTCACCATTCTACCAATCTGCCAAGACATCATATGTAATGAAATGTAACCAACAATCAATTCCTAGTAATGTGTCCGAACTGTCATTTTCATGTTTGTGTGCATGTATTTATACAAACACGTAGTTTAGGGTCAAGTTAGATATGCATTATTTTATTAGTATATATAATATAATATAATACGTGATATAACGACGTAAAGCAACCATTAGGATTACTCTTTTGAAACTAAAAGGTTACGGGTATGATATACAAACCTCCTTTTTACAAACTAAAATGTAATGTTACATGTTTGTAGCATTTGTTAATTATTATAGGACCAGACGACCAGTAGTTATATCGTTCCTTAGTGTTTTTCTGAGTGCAACATTACCTATGTGAGTTTTTTGATTCATAATATGGAGATGATTTGTACATAATAATTTTTTTGTCATACACAACAAAAAGTGTATGTTTGGACCACAATACCCTTGAATATGCGGTTTAGAAAAATAGTTGGTGGGTTTGTAGGGGGTAGAAAAGTCATAATTATTATATAGTCCGATTTTTTTTAGTTTTATACTCTTCTTTTTTATCTATACTAATAATGTTTTCTTTATAATTCAATTTCAAACCCGTTAGTAAAAACTTGTAATGTAATTTATATCTTCAAGGGATCTAGGAAGACGACATGTGTAATCATTATATTAATTACAAGTATCTTGCTTAAAAATGGAAGCAACTTTGGGTGTCTGTTTCTCTAAGGTAGTTATATATTCATACGGACGTACTCTGTGGCAGAGGCAGATTATGTGTTGTAACTTTGATTAATGGGATATCTTGAGATTGCTTATTAAAATATTTTGTGAAACATGATCATGCCCAAAAATTCACAAAATATGGTAAAAGTTGATTTTTAAAAGAGAGAAAATGATGTAGCAATCAATTGACTAGGCAGATAATTGATTTTCAAACCTATGTATTATTAAATTGAGAGTAACTAGTTACTTAAACTGATTATTTCACTACTTACTATAAACCGCTTATTTTGTAAAATCATAAATAATCTAAAACTAAGCAAACCCTAAATAATGGGTGATTAAGTTGGGGGAAAGCAATGCCTTGCAGGGGAGTCACATGGGGTTTTATAGTCTTGTACACCCTTCACGCTTATTACTTTATTAGGGCGATTACTGGAGTTTCACGATTATCCATTAAACTAAACAAGCCTTCGGTTCTAATTTAAAGTAACCATTGCTTTACTCCTAACTAATCTTTAAGTCAAATGGTAAACACCCACGATTTAAGGAGAAAATAGTTTGATCTATGCGTATGCTCTTTTTCTTCCTTCTTCGTTTGAGCATTAAGGGTTAATCTCGTGGTTTTAGTTTTGGTCGATCTTGAAGATGACAACTCTGATAAGGTGCTAATCGACTCGTTTGTACTATTATGATTGGTGAAATGCGAAACTTAACAACAACATCATCATAAATCTTGTGGCATATTCATTTTTCTATCCGTCTTTAGTAATTATATGCAGGGCAGCAGGGGTGTACGCTCGGATGTATCGGTTTAATCTGATCCAATTGAGTAAATCCATTTGGATTTCGGTTTTGAAAAGTGAGATCCGATCCATCCAAACAATCTTAAGATCCAAACCAAACCATCAAAATTACAATTCGGTTGGATCGGTTTTTATTCTTACATAAATACATGTTTAAAGAGTCGAGATATTTTAAAAACTAGATTCGATATATATACTATTAAAGATTAAAATATAGTTGTCCAAGTTACAATAACTAGTGGGACTAGTAGCTTTGGCATAAA
>JAUEJL010002209.1:0-10413 GCA_032274825.1 Drosophyllum lusitanicum | reverse complement strand
ACATTCACATACACGTGTACCAACACATACATGCATACATACATACAATTAAATACATACATGTATACGACAACTTACCATCTTATTTTAATTAACAAATTAAATTACCAGTTAATCAACTAAATGCATTTAAAACAGATAAACACATACCACAAACCTGCTAATCTCCTAGACCGGGTTTGCGGGTGTTACACAGGTGGTGTTGATGGGGTTTAGTGGTGATGGAAATCTAACCTAAGGAATCTCAACCAAACACTACATGGGATTTTAAATCCCACCAAATGCAAATCCCACCAAATGCAAATCCCATTATAAAATGCAAATCCCACCAAAATCAATACTTGAAACAAACACCCCCTTGGATGTTTTTTAAAAATTAGTTACATGAAATGGAATTGCATGAATTCATAGTAAAGGCTAGAATTGCAAAGAAAGAGAATTGAATTTACTATTTTGTTTGGTAGTACAGGGATTTTAGAGAAAGTTATTTCTATCTTTTGTTACAACATGAAATTTTATAGAGAATTTTACCAACTTTACAATTTGCGCCCGTATTTTTTATAATAATCATTTATTCAAACCCAAAAAAAGCACGGAAAAAGAAGCATAAATTAATAATTAAAATACATTAATCAAATGCTTTTTTAACGATCAAAAGTATTTATTTCATTACTCAATTCAAATTTAAGTATCATCCAACTCATAGACACTTGTTACTCTATACATCAAGAAAAGAAAGCTAGACAACAACACAAATATGCCCTCAAAACAACTATATTAAACCAACATCAATTTGCAACTATTTACCCCTCTGGTTAGCCACAAACACAACACAAAAATGTGATCTTGAATCCACTTAAAAAAAATCGCATGTTCCTCCATCATTAAACACCCAATGTCATCATATTCCACCTGCTTTGCTCTGATCCAAATAAAAGTCATCCTTTGCTTAACTCAATACCAATCTCTATTCATCCATCCACATCAACTGCTTGTGCTTCTTGGATTGCACATAATGCAATGACCGAAAACAAAGTTTAAATGTACATTGAGTGTCAAACATGTTAACTTAACTTATGTGAAACCATGTCTCTATCCTACCTTAAGATAGATATATGATGAAGAAATTGATAGTTGATGTATAACAGCAAAGGCGGAATAAGCTACAAGTAAGCCAAAGTCAAAAAAAGAAAAAAAAAGACTTAAATGACAAACACTTTGAACGAACTTGACAAAAGGTATTTTCTTTAAACGAAGTTGATAACAATTCAAATGGCATAAGCATGAAGCTAGTCATCATAGCCATTAGCTCTTGATCAACAGGACTAAATAAACAATAATGCTAAAGAAATTATTTGTATTATAGAGGTAGGTTCATGCGAAAAGTGTTTTATGTGCGAAAAGTGTGAGAAACAATATGGACCATAGGATTAATTAATTGATGGTTAAGATTAACTATGGCCATTTAGTAAATAAATTAAAATTTAAGGATATTAATTAAATAGTCAATAATAGTTTAACCATTAAAGTTTTCATTCAATTTCGATTTTACCATCAAAGTTTTTTTCTAATCAATTTTATCATAAAGTTTTGAATTTGTTATGAATTAAATCTCAAACTTTTTTTCAAATTATTTAAACCCCAATGTTTTGTTAAACATGTGTACATTTCCATCCATGTCGGCCTTACCTTAAACATGTGTACATGTCCATCCATGTCAGTCTTCTTCTTGAAGACCCACTTGCTCCCTACAGTCTTACTATTGGGAGGAAGATCAACCAAGTCCCATACTTGATTTTCATACATGGACTGCATCTCAGTGTTCATGGCATCAAGCCATTTATCGGATTCCGGATCCGATATAGCATCTTGGTAGTTAGTAGGCTCAGAAGAGTCTACCAAGAAAATCTCATCATTGGACACGAGAAATCCGTATCTCTCGGGTTCTTGACGAGGTCTACCAGATCTACGAACACCTTATGTTTCGGCAGGTACTTGAACAACCAATTGTTCAAGTTCAACAACCGTTTGTTGAGTGCTAGTGCCAACCTCACTTGTATTTTGTGGTTCTTGAATTTCTTCAAAGTCTATATTGAACCATTATTGACCCTTAATTAAATTAACAAAAGGCTAATTTAGTCATTAGACTCCCCTCTCTCCCGTATTACTCTCATCCTCATACCATTCCCTTTTTTAAAACCCTGAACTGATTTTGTTCTCCCAAGTCTCATCTGCCTCTACAAATATCAGAGAACGAATGTTGTGCCCTTCCCACCTCCTGCCACCGATACACCTATGCCACCCCCGCCGGTGATAAACCCATGCCACCTCTTGCCGCCGATAAACACATGAAATCTCTTGCCCCCGATGAACGCAAGCACCACCCATCAACGTCGAGTCCGATCCAACAACACATATGAAGCCTAGCGCCGACAAGCACCTCCGTCACCCCATTAAAGGAGCCACCACCGATAAGCACCTTTTCCCTAAAACCTTCATCGCTGCATCGGATCTTGGTCGCCGCCATTGCCGATGAAGTACCGTTATCCGCACTGCCCCGCCGCCGCCGCCATCGCCATCTCGTTAGTTAAACAAAGGCATCGTGTGTTCTGAAATTTTTTTAAATTTATGTTTTTTAGTTTTTTTCTTTTCTATTTTCTAAATTTTTATAATTAAGCAAAATTTTATTTTGTATGATTATTGTAATTGAGGTTAGATAGTATGTCAAGTGTTACAAATTATTTTTAGATTACATTGTGTCTTAGGGAAAAATTAAACTAGTATAATACTCGTGCGGTGCTCGGGTATTTCAGAAAAAACTTTCATATTTCACTTTTTCTTACATAGTGTTTTTGAAAAGTAAACACGTTTTGAAAGTTGATGTTACAATACATAGCTATAAATAAAAAGAGATTAACATAAAAATAGATAGAAGCTATTCATCATAAAATCTGGTCTACATGTTACAAATATATATGATGAATGCGAACAATTTGACAATGAGTTGCATTTTCTATAGCATTTATACTTGGATCATACTTTTCACGGGATTGAAGTGCCATATCTATCAACTATAATAGTATATACCGAGTTACAATATCACATTTAAAAATGTGTTTACAATATGATAAAGACATAAAGTAAACCAATTTATCATCTAGATGGGTTCTATATCCCCCTACAAAATCTTTTTACTTATCATACTACTCATTAAATCAAGACAAAAGATGTGAGAAAAAGAATTATTGAATTACACATGTCAATCTTTTAATGAGTAAGTGTATGAAATAAGAGTAAATAGTATAAATGAATAGAACTTTTTTATTATCTATGCATTAATCTTAAGTAAAATAAATGAGTGTAATCTAGTAAATATAAGTTTGTGCATATCTAGAAACAGTTACATGCATTTCAAAGATACTTACACTATTACAATTACGTTTATGGAGATGCACATATTTTGTGGTTTAAAATCTATAATATTCTTTTATATCTTTAACTGTATAATAAAGTATTTTTTTATCAAGAAATAGAATGTGTTAAAATAAAATTATATTGTTGCAAGTCTTCTTATTAAAAGACACGTAAACTTTTTGTTGGCACTTTGCCGGTTTGGCCCATAGTTTTATCTACACATTCAATGGTTTTTAATTTATTGGTTTTCTAATTTTGAAAACATCTCTTTTTCACGATCCACACACGTAAGTTTAGCTTTTATACAAACCCTAATCTTAAAACCTTCCTCTCCACACCCTCTGTTCCTCTCACTGTACCACCACTACCACCGTACAACCACCACCATACCCGATTACCCGACCGACAGCCACCACTACCACCGTACAACCACCACCATACACCACCACCTTATCCCGATTGAACTGCATACAACATTTCCTCTTCGAAATACATGTACGTTCAACTCAACAAACCACCATCATCTTCGTCGCCGTCCAATCACAACCCCCCATACAACCACCACCCATCTTCTTTTTTGCTTACATAGATGTGGTGTTGATTACAAAATAAAAAACCATAGCCATAAAACTTTCCCCTTTCGTCTATATCACTTTGTTTCTCACTCTCTGTAACCTCCACCACCTAGATGTGCAAATTTCGGCATATCCTTCTCCATCATTCTTCTCGTTTTGTACGGAGATGTAACCGTAAGTATCTTTAACCCTTATTCCACTTATATTATTCAATACGTGCTATTTCATCATCAATATGAATGGGAAGTATGTGTAAACATGTCGACTTTGCGTGCTTTTGGATCAGTGATTTTAGGTAAGATGATAGTTGGGCCCTTTTACTTTCACCGTTTTCCTAAGTCAAGTTTGGAGAGTTCATCATTTTGATTTCTAGGGTTTTGTTTTTCTTGTTCTTAATGATTATACACATCTTATTTTGTTTATCTGGTATATTTGTTCTACCTTAAGTTGAATTTCATCATATGGAGTTAATTATCGCTCTTATTGTAATTACAACCAAGAGTTAGTTAAGCTCCTTGGTTTTTGATAGTTCATCTTCTTTGCTTTTTTCAAGACCTATGTAAGCATGAATAATCATCAACATAGATTTTGTTTATTTCTTCCTATGATTTAATCCTTTTTTACTTGTGCATTGAAGTATGATAAGTTCAATAATACACTTCCCTTTATCGTTTGTTTAATTTTATATGGTGGAGTGAGCATGTTAATTTGTGTATTATCAACTGGAGGAGACAGATTGTTAGTTTGTGGAATTTTGTCGAAAGTTGTTAAATCTACATTCAGATATGTGTTGGTAGTTTTGTAACTTGCACAGAACGGAAGATATATGTTATTGAACCCTTATGGATATTTTCTTGCAAAATTTCATCATCAATATGAATGGGAAGTATGTAGATTCAAATGTAGATCTTTGGTTTATATAATCCTTACAAAATTTCTTGGTGTTACATTTACTCTACATTTAGGTAATGTTGTTGTTAGGTCTACGAGTCATCTGGTGTTTTACACATGGAAAGTCCTTTTATGCTAAGAAATGTTCAAATTTTCTATGTGAATTGGTCTATTGTGTTCTACATGTATATCATATAAGCCTACTGCTCTCAGAGTTTCTAGATCATGCAGTGTATTTCTAATTATATAATTTTTTTTTGATTTTTAGGTCATATTTAATGAATCTTCTATCTTTTGTTTAAAATTTTAAATCATTATACAGACTACAAATTACAATCACATGGGTATTGATTATGCTGTTTCTAAGGATGATATCCAAGAACGAATTTCAGATCCTACACAATATGATGAATTTTTATTTTTGTACTCTTACAAAATTATATATCCGCTTTCAATGATAAACATTTGTTAAAAAGTTTGAAACTTGTTTCTAGTCTGTATTCATGTGTTCACTTCTTACCTTTTTTTTAGGTCACAGGTGCTGAAATTTGGCGATTTTCAATTACACTATGTATCAAGTTCTGAAACCATGAAAGAGGTATGAAAACGTGATCAACCCATATTACTTACATCTTTCTATTTTCTCTAATTGACAAGCTTGAACAATGTCTAATACTTCCTGTAACACATTAACGTTTTCATAATAATGTATTTCAAATATAGGATTTAAAATATAATGATTAACACCTTTTGTTTGTCACCAATAGGTAAATCCACGTCCTTCTTGAAATATTATTAATTCATAAAAATCACTAATTTTTTTAGCAGTTGCCCCTTTGGTGATTTTCAAGGATAAAGAGGAGTCATAATCTACTTCCTACAACATCTTAAAGTTTTCATAAACATTACAAATTTCAAATCATAGGTTTTTAAAATATATTATGACTAAATACCTTTTGTTTGTCACCAATGGGTAAATCCTCCATAACCTTCTTGCTTTCCTTGTAGGTAGAATAATAAAAATTATATGTAATACTTATGTTTATTTATATTGGTAAAAACAAAAATATTTTATTGTGATGAAATGAGAATTATAGGGGAATGCATGCATGAATTCAACAAATACCTACATGAGGTCCCGGCCATATGGTGACACGTTCACCTTGCAATCATGTATGTACTCTTGCTGTTTGAGAATTTGAGAACAAGAATAGGTGATTGGAAAAACATTTAGTATACCATTTAGGAAAACATCTAACAAATTTCAATACAAATGAAGAAGAAATAAAGACCTAAATGTGTTTTATAAAGTATTGATTTGGAATTTTAGAATTTTGTTTACCGAAAAAGGGATACTAACCTCCTTTTTTTCTTCTCTACTTTAAAAAAATATATTGGAAATATGGTGGAATCTGTAGAATTTAAAATTTGAATGATTGGAGTTTTAAATGATGATAGAAACGTGGAGATATAAGTTTAGATGACAAATTTTAAAATTTTATCAGAAAGGATAATGTTTAGCATCTTTAAATTATGACAACAACATAAAGAAAGGCTGAAGTTAAGTGTTAATTCTTGATATTTTTTAGATAAAATAAATTCTAAAATGATTTCTCTAGTTATGTTTCAAAAGGATATTTACCCCTTTTTTTGGAATTTCTCTAGTTTTGTAAATGGTTATTTAAAAAGAAAAAATAAAATAAAATCAAGATCCATATAAGGTTATTTTAATTATAATTTGTAATAGCACCACTACAATCTTGGTGGAATAATAGTTGATTACGTTGAAACCCAATTTGAATTCCATTTAAACTTGCGAATTGGAAGGAACGTTTTGACCGATTTATCTTGTATTTAATTTGGCATTAAAATGTGAGAATTCCTTTGCAACGTGGAAATATCCTAAGTGTGATAACTTGACTAATTCAACTTTTATTTAACATGGCTGAGATTTATTCGGAATCTGATCCAAAGGTTATAAATTCAAGTTGAGTTTCTCTCTCATGACTCATCGTTGACAATAGATACATATAATGTGAATTGAAGTTTCACTTTAGCGCCTGAAATTTAATAATCATTATAATTTAATTTTTTTAGTTTATATTATTTTAACAGACCCTCAATCTTTGGATTTTAGTAATACGCAGTTTAATATGTATATATATATAAGGATATATGATCGTTAACTAATGTTACGCAAACAATTTTTATAGTTAAGAAACGAGGGATTATATGGTAATTATAAACGCGACGCATTTACACGATTTTAGCGAAATATATATTTAGATACCGTATCATCATAGTTTTGTATACATATGTTTAGGTTATGGTAGAAAGCATTTTGGAGATACCGGAACGACTAAGGACCCAGGTGAGTTCACTAACTTACTCAACATATTGGTGTTATGTACATGTTTTATATGTTGAATGTAATTATGTGATTATGAGTTATATATGGAAAGTTTTATTGTGTTATGAAATTATATAACTATTTATATGACGTGAAATGGAAAATGGCGTATAGACTGTTCGGTTTAAAGTCCAATTGTTGAGATACGAGAATTAAAACTATTCGGTTTGAAAGTCCGATTGTTTTAATATATAGCGTATCAACTACTCCGTAAAAGTCTGGTAGTTGAGATACGAGAAGTAAAGTTATTGATGGTAAACTATGTGTAAAGTATATGGAAAGGTTATGGAATCATGGATATATGTAAGATGTGTGCATGCCTGATATGGTGTGTAATTTGGTGTGCTCGCTAAGCTTTATTCTTACCATTGTGAATTTACTCTTTCATAGGAAAGGACAAAGGGAAGGCTACAGCACAGTAAAGATAGCTCATAAATGGTGTTCTTCTGCAATTAAAAGCCCTATTGGTTAAATAAATATATGTTGTGATCTTAAAGCAATGTTTTGAATATTGTGTGGTTTGCAAAACGATTTGTGGATCTCGTGGAGCTCAAATTATCATATTATGGTTTTAATTAAACATGTATTTTATTACAACACTTCACAAGTCGATATAACCAATTAAGTGGTGTCTAGAATAGTTGCTTTCGGCTCGGTTGTTAGATTTTCGAAAGGTCATGTATCGAAAGAATTCTGTCTCCCGAATGACTTGTCTGACCACTTTATTTTGGTAGTAAAACGTGATTGTGTAAAAAAAAATTTGAGACGTTACAAAAAGGATGGTGGAGACGGTGAGAGAAGGAAAGAAAGAGTGATTTTACTTTTTTTAAAACTTTAAAATAATCTAAAATGAATTAAGAATTAGAAATTGAAGGGTATAATAATCTTTTTGATTTGATCAAAGACCAAATTCTTAAGAGGCTTATGTATTTTGGAATAAAAACCTTAAAATTTTAATGTTAAGAATCAAAACCGTAAAACCAATGAAACATAGAAAAAATATGTAATTTACTCTATTAAAATTGTAATAATAAGAAGTGGATTGTGACAGTGACTTCTCAAACTTTTAGGACTTATCTTGTAACATGTGAAACCATAGGATAGTTTATGTAACTTTACGTCTTTAACCCATCACAATTTAGAAATATCTGGTAGTTTCCAGAGTGCACTCCAGAGTCCAGATGTCTCTCGTCTCCTTTTAACCCATCACAATTTAGAAATATCTGGTAGTTTCCAGAGTGCACTCCAGAGTCCAGATGTCTCTCATCTCCTTTTAATCGTTTCGTCAGTTGGCAAAAATCTTTAGTTTTGTGTAAATTTTCTCAAGCAATCTTTCATAAACATACTCCAAACATCTGCGACTTAGCGAATCGTTTGCATCCGATTGTTTCTTACGCCATTGAGGTAACAATTCGATGTCTGTGCCTTTTGTTTCATGTATCGTGTTATCATGAATTTGCGTGTTTTGATATGAATTTTTCAATCGTTTGTTTGTGCTATAATAACCCAAATATTTATAAATACAATAATAATAATACGAGTTTCGGGTCAAGTTCTGATAGTGTTTTCGAGGTAATTTTTCAGCTCTTATTTACTGTAGTATATTCTCAGTAGATTCGGTGATCGTAAACGTGGTTTAGAGACTTTGAAGTAGCCATTAATGGTGATTAGAACCGAGTTTTGGGTCTCAAATAGGCTGTGAAAAACTAGAAATTGGTGCCTTTAGTCTTTATAAATCAGTTTTATGCTCACGGAGAACTAATTTCCTTAGATTATTTGAACCGATAACAAACTATTTCTAAAGAATCAGGAAATGGGTCAAGAAGTGGATTTTGGGTTTCCTTCGGGTGAAGAAGACGTTACATCTTAAATAGTATAGTTTGGATAGTTGACACTTTTAGCCCTTAAGTATTATTACTATTTAAAAAGGAAAAAAAAACAAAATAAACACAATTCTAGTTTAATTTGTCGCAGATAAATCTTTTTGACAACTCACTCATATACAATTACATAGGTCACTTAAACTATTTCAAATGTATATACAACCCATTATAATTAAAGTCGACGTAATACAAACGGGGAAGTTGGATCAATTATATATATACACACACACACACACACACACTACCATTATATTAAGCATGATGGATGGATTATTTTTAAAAACGAGTTAATAATATATATATGTATATATAAGCACTCGATCAGTTTAATTAGTTAAGAATATGTTTTGTTATATATATAAGTAAGGTAAATTATTTATCAACTTTGATTCAAGAAGCTAGGTACATGAAACAAAGCTTAAAAAGAAAATAATATTAAAGCGAGTTCAGGTCTTGGGGGAAAACGAAAGGTAGTAAAATATTGCCCAATTCTAATTATAAGAAAATTATTTGAGTGTATATTTTCTTGGAGGATTTAGATATGAATTTTTCAATCGTTTATGTCATTTGAGGGAGACGAACTATATTCAAATTGGTGCATATGAAACAGGGTTATTAATTCTTGATCATAAAATTTTAGTTGCATTTGATATTGGCTTGATTTGGAACAAATTTTCAGCTACTGACGATTCGGACATTAATTTGATAAAATAGGGGTGATTGGTACATGAATGTATCTGTTTCTGTGATACCTGTCGTGTATTATGTTGTTCATATAATATGGACTAAGGTTATCGTTCTTGTGCTTGTAGGTTTTTAGGAAGTATTAATAGAGATGAATCCAGACAAATTCACCCACAAGACAAATGAGGCACTGGCTTCAGGTCATGAACTTGCTATGAACGCTGGACATGCACAATTTACACCGCTACATATTGCTATCGCTTTGATCTCCGACCCTAATGGTATATTCAGGCAAGCAGTAAGCAATGCCGGTGGTGAAGAGGCGGGTAATTCAGCTGAAAGGGTTTTCAATCAAGCGTTGAAGAAACTCCCCTCTCAGTCCCCTGCTCCTGATGAAGTCCCGGCAAGTACCTCTCTAATCAAAACGATTCGTCGTGCTCAATCATCACAAAAATCTCGTGGAGACACCCATTTGGCGGTGGATCAATTGATTTTGGGTCTTCTTGAGGATTCCCAAATCGGGGACATCTTAAAAGAAGCTGGAGTTAGTGCATCC
>JAUEJL010002198.1:0-10414 GCA_032274825.1 Drosophyllum lusitanicum | reverse complement strand
GGTGGCACGGGCATTGTGACTAGGTCCGGAAACTCCCATAGCCTTAGCAATCGTTCAATTCCTTGTATTGGAACCTGGGATTGTCAAGCCAGCAGGGAATCGTACGGTAGCCCTCAAGATCGTTTTGAATCATTATTGTCTGGAACCGTTGAAACGGTATGAAGGTTTTGCGTCTGGAGTTGGCCTTTTCGTTGACCATACAAACTATTTCCTTGAAAATGATGGTTGCGTAATCAAGGTGCATGTGATATGCAACACCTGCAAGTAATTGTAGAGAAGAATATGATCCACCATCAAGCCCACGATGGACTCCAGTTAGAGTGCGGAATATGATTGTTGTAAGGGTTTTCCATAACAGAACCAGGTTGGTTCGTTTGAATTGATGGATTTGAGTTACCTCTCCGTTGTAACCTAGTCCTGGATCATGTGTAAAAGTTCATCAACGGATGGTGATTTGTCAAATTCAGTTTTGTTTGGGTAATGGGTGGCTCCAGGTAGATTCAGTAGATAGCGGAGTTTGGTGGCTGAAAGGGTTACACGACCATTTTCAATTCGGCCATTGACGCATTGGTTCCCCCTGCAGGTGACTCCCTCCCTGAAGGTATACCAGAGTTGCTAGATGTAGATTTTCGGGACATGGGTTTAGGATGTGTTTGGGTTGCCAGTTATGGCTCGGCTTAGTGGGTGAGCTTTTATGATTTCGGTGATTAGGGGTATTTTAGTGTCGGTGGTTAGGTCAAGATACACATTATTAGTGCTTGTATCCAGATGGGCAACAGTGGGGACCAGGGTTTCCTGGGGAAGAGGTTGGCGAATAGCAGGTTGATTCTCAGCAGCCATTTGAAATAAGTAATAAACAGTTAGTTATGCAGATATGGCAGGCAATTGACAAATTTCACATGTGAATATGATTTGTCATGTTTGAGAATTTTCATATGTGAAATAGAGAGGTTTGAATTGGTTTCATGTTTCAAGTGTTCGCATTTGAAAACTTTGAAAAATTTCCTAAGTGTTGAAGGTCGGACTAGTGTGAAAGTCGGACCAAGTGTTAAACACAAAGGTCGCATGAACAACTTGCAATTAAGTCGGATCAACGAAAGTCGCATAAACGAAAGTCGCATGAGTGAAAGTTTGATCAAAAGTCGCATGAATAAATTTCCACTTATGTCGGATCAATTGAAAGTCGTATGAATAACTTAAGTCAGATCAATTGAAAGTCGCGTGAACAACTTTTTACTTAAGTCGGATCACAAGTTCGCACCATTTAAAAGTCACACGAACACTTTTCACTTAAGTCGGTTCAAAAGTTTGCATCATTTAAAAGTAGCATGAACACTTTTCACTTAAGTCGGATCAAAAAGGTCGCATCATTTAAAAGTCGCATGAAAAACTTTAAGTCGGATGAACTGAAGAACACTAAAGGTCGGACCAAACAAACATTTTTAACAGTTTTGAAGTTTGAATTTCATTTTTACTTCAAACCATTGTTTATCAACACAAATTTGGCACCTATGTGTTCGTAAATCATTCTAAACATGTTTATTGCTTTTAGGGAAACTAAAAACACCAATTTTTTAAGGATTTTCGACCAAAAGGAACTGTTCTAATGAAAACGCTAACCACTAGGAAACCCTTTTTCAAAATTGTAAAATCAGTGGTCGTTTGAGTCTGATTTGTGCATCCAGTTGTTCGCACATGCTCAAAACTTGATTACGACTAAGTTTGACCTTCAAATAACACCATTTAAGGTGGTTTTGAGTTCAAAAATTAGAAACCTTCAAACCGGTTAAGAATAGGGTAGAAAAAGAAGGAAATCAACCAAAATCTTTCGAAGTTCATTTTGTTTATCATCATATAACATTTACCTTGATGGTAGATGATAATAGACGATTTCACACACAAATGGCAAAGAACAGTAGATTTTTCACTCGAAGGAAGAGAGAAGAAGATGATGAACAGTGCTCTTTTGCTTTTTGAAATCTAAAAGCGTGAAGAAAAAGAAATGTCGGATCAACTCTTTTATAGAGTGATCCGACTTTTAGTTAACACCGAGTCGGCCCATTCTTGTTTTGTGGGCCCGGTTCAACCATAATGCAACTTGTTATGTTTTGATTTTCCTGGTTGTTTTTATATTTTATTTTTGCGTTGCATAATAACATGGACTTCCCCTTGACAATTGAACATATAGAAATTTTTCAGATGTGAAAATTTTGGAGTTCTTCAGCTATGGTGTTTGTCTGTTTTCAGCTGATTTTCTGATTTTCTCCCCCTACATGAATGCATAGTAATGCGTTCATGTAGACTAGTGAACCACATCGCTCCCCCTAGACTAGAGCATCTTTATTCCTACACACTTAGCATAACCACACGTAATACTGTTGGAGTAATTAAAGATAGATCAAATAAGGAGGGACTATGGTGTAATGAATTACGTTTTCAAGTTCAGCATTCTGATCTTAGACACCAAATAGTTAAACCGTGATTCATCTAAAGGTTTGGTGAATAAGTCAGGTAACTAATTGTTAGTATGCACGTACTGTAATTCAATGAGACCTTTCTCCATATTGTCTTTTAAGAAGTGATACCTGATATCAATATGCTTGCTTTTGGAGTGATGTACCGGATTGCATGAGATTGCAATTGCACTCTGGGACTCACACATCAAAAGAATCATAGATAATTTCAGACCAAAGTCTCTGAGTTGAGTTCTCATCCACAAGCTCTGTGAACAGCAACAAGCAGCAGCTACAAATTCAGCTTCTGTAGTTGACGTGGATACACAGTTCTGTTTCTTCGAACTCTAGCAGACTAACCGATCTCCCAAGAAGTTTGCACTACCAGATGTGCTTTTCCGGTCTATCATGCATCCGGCATAATTTGAATCTGAATACGCAAGCAATTCAAATGACGAGTCGCGAGGATACCATAGACCAAGGTCAGGGGTCCCTTTCACGTACTTCAAGATACGCTTGACACCAAGGAGATGTGATTCTTTAGGATTTGCTTGAAAGCGAGCACATAGACACGTAGAGAACATTATATCCGGTCTACTAGCCGTCAGGTACGGTAATGAGCCAATCATACCCCGATAAGTTTTCAAGTCAACTGCCTTTCCATCAAGATCAGCAGATAAGTTGGTTTTAGAGGACATTGGGGTGGCTTTGGACGAGCAGGCGAACATTTCATATTTTCTTAGTCAATCATTGATGTACTTAGATTGGTTTATGAAAATGCCATTAGATATTTGTTTAACTTGCAATCTGAAGAAGAAATTCATCTCACCCATCATACTCATTTCAAAATTGTTCGCTATTAGTTTTGAAAACTCAAGACTGTGCAATGGGTTTGTAGAACCAAAGATAATATCGTCTACGTAAATCTGGACTAGAATATAGTCATCTCCGATCTTCTTAGTGAAGAAGGTGGTGTCTATCTTTCCTTTGGAGTACCCTTCACGAACCAGATAGGCTGGGAGGACATCATACCAGGCTCGTGGAGCTTGTTTGAGTCCATAGAGAGGCTTGTCAAGAATGTAAACATCAGTAGGTCTTTTAGGGTCAACAAATCCCTCTAGTTGGGATACATATACTTCCTCCTTCAGGATTCCATTTAGAAAGCCGTCTTGATGTCCATTTGGTAAACCTTGAAATCCCGAGAGGCAGCATAAGCTAGAAATACCCGAATAGCTTCTATGCGGGCAACAGGAGCAAAGGTTTCGTCACAGTTAATTCCTTCCTGTTGATTGTATCCTTTAGCTACCAGACGAGCCTTGTTGCGTATTACAAATCCATCCAAGTCCTTCTTATTCTTGAAGACCCACTTGGTACCGATAATAGTTTTGCCTTCAAGTCAAGGTACCCATCTCCAAACTTTTTAGCCGTATGAACTGATCCAATTCATCTTGCATTGCTAGGATCCAGTCGTTATCTTGTAGGGCATCAGTGGTGCGCGTAGGTTCTATCAAGCTTAGAAAACTCGAAAACTGACACTCATTGGCTGTGGCATATCGGGTTTGAACTCCAGTGTCTTTGTTGCCAATTATCTGAGTCTCAGGGTGTGCACTTGTCCACTTTATTACGTAGGGAGTTGGTGTGTCATTTGTGGGGGTGTCATCTGTTTGAGGAAAGAATTCATCTAATCGCTGTTGAGTGGATGTTTCCTCTATTGGTGTTAATGATTCTGGATTGTACTGAGGAGTCTTATCACCTTGGACCTTAGTATCTGCATCTTCATCAGTGTTTGTAGGAGAGTTTGATGTAGTGTACCTCTCACCCGTAATGAGGAATGGGTCAACAGTAGAATCAACAGGTCTTGATGTAGATATAGTTGCTGTTTGCTGTGAGAGTTCAAGAGATTCTTGAACAACATCTGCAGACCTATCATTGGGTACACAATTAGATCCAGAGTCATTATCTAAGAAATGAAATATTTATTTCAAGTCAGGAGACTCTTTCTCATTAGATATATTTGTTTCTTGTTGATTAAGTGCCGGTCCTGAGCTGATATGTCCTGAAACGATTGTCGGTGACTCTTGTGATAAAGATGTTGTAATTAAGGTATCATCAAAAGTCACATTAATACTTTTAACCACAACGTTAGTTCTTTTATTCAACACGCAAAATGCTTTTGACTATTGCGAGTAACCAAGGAAAATTCCTTCATATGCTTTTGAATCAAATTTTCCAAGGTTAGCTCGTTTATTGAGGACAAAGCACCTATTACCAAACACATGTAAATGTTTGATATTAGGAACTATGCCATTTGCAAGTTCATAAGGAGTTTTATTAAAGCGTCGTTGCAAAATTGATCGATTCTGTGTGTAACAATCTGTGTTGACGGCTTCTGTCCAGTAAGAAGGTGGTAGATAAGCATAAGACAATATAGTTTGAGCTGCTTCAACGAGTGTTCGATTTCTTCTTTCAACGACCCCGTTTTGTTCAGGGGTGTATGCTGCAGAAAATTGATGGGTGATTCCCACAGTGTCAAGGTTAGAGTCCAAAACATTGTTTTTGAACTCGGTGTCGTTGTCGGTTCGTATTGTTCCGACTTTTGCTTGTGATTGATTTTGCACTTGCTTGAGAAAGGAGATGATTGTTGATGAGGCTGCATCCTTAGTTCTCAAGAACTTGACCAAGGTATATCATGAGTAGTCATTTGCTATTACGAGTATATACCTCTTCTCATTTTTGGATAGTACTCTCATTGGCCCACAAAAGTCCATGTGAAGCAGTTGAAGAGGAGCTTTTGTGCTTGACACTTGTTTTACCTTGTGAGTAGCACATTTCATTTTCCCTCTTTCATAGTGTTCACATAGATGTTCCTTTTCAGATCTCAAACTAGGCATCCGACGAACCAGGTTACCTTTGACCAACTTGTTGATGTTTTTGAAGTTGAGGTGACATAGCTTTCGATGCCATGTCCATGTGAGCTCAGATGAGTCTTTGGACAGAAGACAGACAGACTGTTTGCCATCCAGGTCGGCTAGATCAATAGTGTAAAGTTTTGATCTCCCGGAGCCAGTCTGTATAACGTCACCTTTCTCTGTTCTGACTGAGCACATTTTGGCTTTGAAATTGACTTCGAGCCCGTTGTCGCAAAACTTCCCTATACTAAACAAGTTGTGACCCAATCCCTCTACGTACGAAACTTTGCTTAGTTTTATATTTTCTTTTACAATATCTCTTGTTCCCATTATTGGTGCAACGTGGTCGTTCCCAAATCGAACATTTCCCGAGTAGTTTGGGACAAAGTTCGTGAGAAGACCCTTTTCTCCAGTCATATGTTTTGAACAACCGGAGTCCAAGTACCATCGGCTAGAAAACTACACATTGAAGACAAGAGTTATTGAGGTACCCAGTTTGAAGTGGGTCCTTGAGTGTTAGCAAATGCAGCTGGTTCTATTAATTTTCCGGTTAGTGATTTAGTTGCTTTTAGTTTGGGAACCCATGTTTGTATCGTGGCCAGTGATTAGGTTGGTGATGGAGTCTCGAGTCATTTGGATTTGTTGGGGATTGGTGTAACAGTCGGTTGTACGATTACCACACGGTTAAGGCCTTTTGGGAGAGATACGTCATCAACAATGCATTCAATTCGTTTCTTTTGACCTCTCGATTCTCCATTCCTTGATTTGGATGGTGTCAGAATGGCGGGCTGGACTTTGGTTCTCGTGCGATGAATTGATTGATTCTATAGCTGTGAGATCTGAGCTTGTTTAGCTCTCTCATTTGTTAAACGGGATTTGTTCCTGACAGCATTGACATCGGCATAATTCCAATTGTTATGATATCTACGGTTCGGTGTCCAATTATTTATTAAACTTGTACTTGAAGTTTGGTTATTGGAAACCGCAATTTTAAGTTGTGCTTTGTTGACACACATGTGTCATTTGTTTGGAATCTTGCTCTATTGGAGCGTTTCTTTCGCCAATAGGTAATTTTATTGCCCTTTCGATTTATGAAGGAAGCCTGCTCGTGACATGATTCAAATGGCGAGTATTCTGGATTTGGTTTGATTCCGCGTTTCTTACGATCTTGATCGTATCGCAGAGATAGGAACAATGTCCTTCAACACAACCATCGCTCATATAAAATGTTTCGGATTCAACGGAATCAACAAGAGTATTAGCACGGTTTACAAGCAAAATATTCGAATCATTACACAACAATAAATTTCTCTATTTCGAGAAATTAGCCGGATAAACCAAACTATCTTCCTGGCTTCCCTCTGCATCCTTTCCTTGAAGCTTCATCCTCCATCCCAGTACCTGCTTCTTGGCCTCATTCACTCAACTACCTAGATGTACACTAATGTTAAAAGAAGAATTTGCTAACTTATCATCTTTGTAAGGTTGTTTGCGGGGTCGTGTTGCCTGTTGTTTGGTTCGTTTGATTTCTGACCGAGATGGTTTAGATGTGCTTTCTTTGTGTGATGAGCGTGAATCAATGATTTTATCCTTATCCTTTAAAGTGGTGAACTCAGGTGTATGCATTTTGAAAAATCCATTTTTGAAAGAGTTGAGTTTCAATTTGAGCTTAAAAAGATTGGTTTCTAATTCTGTGCACTCCTCTCTATACTCTTCACATCTAACTTATGAGTTGGCTAAGTTTGATTTCACCTCATTGTTCAATTCAATTAGTAGTTTGATTCTCTCGTTTGCTCGTACTAATTTTGAATTTGTTGTAGACAGGTCATCTGTGGTGATGATGGTTTGGAATCAGTAAATGAGAAACAATTATCTGTGTGCACGTGGGGGGTTTGAGAACCAGATGTGCTTGGTGCAGCGGAATCGTGAAAGTGAATGTTTTCATTTGCTAGAAAGCCGATTACGTCATATAAAACTGCAGTTTCTAGTTTGGTGGTTAATTCATTTATTGAAAAGTTCGGTTTCAACTAGTTCAAATCTTCGCTGAAATTCCATGTGAGGAATATATATATATATATATATATATATATGCGAGGTTTTGTTTGAGTATTAGAAAGTGATGGTATTGATTACATTTTTGGTTGTGTATAACTTCGAAAATAATCATCTAACTGATTTAGACTTCCGTAGTCATAAGAGGTTGATGCTTTGTTCGAGGTACGTCTCATAAACTCCTCCTCTTCAAGTTTGTCGGCTTGCCCCATGAACACCATTTTCGCCGTTAGTCCTAGATTCATGCTATCAAAGTCATACAATTGTTTAGTAGTAATCTTGTCACTAATATGCGGGTTAACAAAACCTAAGCCTTCGTATGTCCATCTTGAAAATTTGGTATCTTTAGCTTTGTTAAGAAAAATGGTTTGTGCCGTTTGGTCTCGTTTTATTAACAGATCTTCGAGACTTTTTATCTTTGAGTATAGTTGACATCTTCCTTCTGTAAGAACTTAAAATCCTCTTCTACCAATACCTTGGCTGCTTTTAGGTCATGAATGATTACCTCGTTTTCTTTTCATAAGGTTATTAATTCATTTTCTTTGGCAGTAAGTTCTAATTGGAGATTGTCTAAATTAGATAGTGATTGATTTTTGATTTTAGATTCTAATTTATTGATTTTCTGGTTCTATTTTTCGATATGGTCAACCAATGTATGTGCATACTCAATACTTACCTTTCCTGGGAAGCCAATTCTTCAGTTGAGTTTCCTCAAACTCTTCATCAATCTCTTCCTCTTCATCATCACTGTCATCTAAGGAACCTATGTCTTGAGCCATTAGGCAAAAATGATCTTGATTTGTGTCATCCTCATCCGAATCATCCGTGTCGCTCAAGAACTGGTCTTCCTCGACCAACATAGCCTTCCCAATAGCTTTCTTCCTTGTTAGCCTCAGCTTGTTCTTGTAGTACTCGGCATCCTTGGTTTTTGGTTTTCTGCAATCCTTGATGAAGTGCCCAGTTCTACCGTAGTTGTAGCATTTCTTTTCTTCCTCTTGAGTTTTAGTTGGATTTTCGAAGCGCTTCTTATCTTTTATCCGACCCACTTCAATTCTTCTAGACCCGGAAGTGTATATTTGTCAATGTTTAGGCTTCCCGTATTTGTTTTAGGAAGCCTTGGTGATCAGTTACATTGCTTTCATGACAAATTCCATATCAGAGGAATCGGTGTCTCCATCAGATGAGTCGGATTCAACTACAATTTGTTTACCCTTTGTAGATCTGGAGCTATCTCTCGGTCTTCTGTTAGCCACAAGAGCAACAGGGTCAGATGTCTGTTTTACAGATGCTTTAGCCGGCTCTACGTCCTGAAATTGATTCAGGTCTTCGTAGATTGAGTGGTGCGACACTGCTTTAAGGTTTCGGTTCACGTGTTTATATAATCGGACATGTTTTTGCCATTCTGGACCCAACGCATTGATCTGGTTAACGTTATGTCAAGATCCGATCTTATGACACCGTGATTTCTCATTTCGTTAAGTAGCCGATAGAAGCGACTATACGTATCTGGTAGCAGTTCCCCTTCTCTAGCCTTGAACTACCAGAAGGTGTTTACCAGCTAGGTTTCCCTAATGAAAACTCCTTGTTCAATGCCTTGCATTTGCTGCTTAACTTCGTCCCAAATTGCTTTAGCAGAAGTTAAGTTGTCAATCTTGGAATAAATCTCAGCACATAAACCTGCTTAAGATAGTATTTGGCATCTTTGTCAGCTCGTGCCCTATCTCTCTCCTCAGCAGTTAGTTCAGATGGAAGCTTTCGTCTTCGTTCAGCTACTATAGGTTGGTTGTTATCGGGTACAACCTCGATGATCTTTTTGAAGATAGCATCACCGTTGAGAATACTGTCTTTCATCATTTCCGCATATTTTTCATTGTGTTCAATGAAATCCATGAAACATCCTTTCCACACTGTATGTTCATTTCTGAATAGGACTGGGGGTTTTGTGTCTGTGCCAATTGCAAGGATTTCATTACTGGAACTCATCTTATCACTTTTGGATCTTTTTCCTTGAAATGAATTAGTTTACTAGAAGTTTGACTTTTGTGAAAAACCTTTTTTTTTTACTTTCAAAGTTGTAAGTCAGATAGGGTACGAAAGTCAGATGAGGGGAAGGTCGGATGAAATGTGTTTTTTTAGGAGTAGGTCGGATTAGGCATATGCGAAGGTCGGACGAATCTTGAAACCTCAACAAGTAGGATGATTATTATTAACCTTAGGTCGGTTGACTTAAAAATCGGATGACTTAAAAGGTCGGATAACTTAAAAGGTCGGATGAACTTAGAAGGTCGGATGACTTAAAAGTCCTATGAAATTAAAAAGTCGCATGAACTTAAAAAGTCGCATGAACTTAAAGGTCGCACCAAGCTTCAAAGTCGGATGAGACTTAAGTCGCACAAGACCTAAAAGTCGGATGAGAGTTAAGTCGGACCAAACTAAGTCGGATGACTGTAAGTCGGATGATAATAATCCAAAAACTTGCAGGTCTTCGCTCAGACCTCTACTTAAAAACCAGGATTTACAGTTTGCCTAAAACACACTAAAACTTAAAATTTCCTTTTCCTTGACCTTTCTCTACTATTAAAACACTTTCCAAAAACAAAATTGACCCTAAACAACTAAAAATTTCTCAAAATTTTGATGTAACAGTGAAGAACACCAAGAACTTGAAAAACTTGAAATCTTAAAAGAAGCTCTTAAGAGTTGTTTGTTTTTGAAAAAGAAAGATACCCGATGTTTTCTTTACCTCCAAGGCTTCTAAAACACTCAATAAACTATGAAAAACAAGATGTTTTGAAGAAAATGAGTTTTGACACAAGTAGGTTTTCACAATGAAGAATAGGGTAAGTTTCTGGGTTTTTGGTTTTTCACACTTTGATGCTACTTCCAGGTAATATTGAACCAATCAAGCAAGGAGTTGGCTCTGATACCAATTGAAAGTCCAAAGATGTGATATAAGATGAGTAAACTTGAAGATACTTGTATGAAAGATGAAGAATAAGT
>JAUEJL010002187.1:0-10414 GCA_032274825.1 Drosophyllum lusitanicum | reverse complement strand
GTTGGGGCTTCGTTCTTACGTGTTTGCAAGGTTCGGGTGTTACGGTGAAGCCATTTCGGGCCAAGTTTCGACATCGGATTCTTTCGTGGAGTTCTCGAAGAGTGTTTAGGACGTGTAGGACCAAGATTTGACGATCTGTGTGCTAAGCTCGTCAATCTAGGTTCGAGGTGATCTCTTCGTGCTGTTTCAGGTGAGTTCAGTAGATTTTACAAAACCGAGTACAAAGACAGAAGCTAATTTTCGAAATGCAAACGGTTATATATATATTGATTGACGATACATGTTATATGTTTAAAGCTGAACACTTGTTGCATGTACGTTTGAACACGTGACACACATGCTATGACTATTTGCGGTTTACTACGGTTTATATATTATTACTTACGACTACTAGCATGCATGAACTTAGCGGACGGGGGTAGTATATTGTATTACTAATTGAGAATTACGGGCCTAGTAGATATGATTGACCTTCTAGGATAAAAGTGTTAGTATTTTGTCTTTCTAGATGATTATATTGACACATGGTATGCAAACACTTTGGTGTTCGAGTACTGGAGTGGTGTAGGTCAGAGGGGCTAGATCAAACATCATGAGGGTGTGAGGAGAAGCTGAAAATTACGGTCGGCTTCGTTTGGACTCGCACTGGAACGACAACACAGTACTTGTACTTGCACCAGGGCTGTAAAAAATAACCGATAACCGAAATAACCGACCGACCCGGTCAATGTTCGGTTAAATCGGTTATCGGGTAAGGTTGATCGGTTAGTTCGGGTTACCCACTCTAATTACGGTCCGGTTATCGGTTAAATTATTATCCATTCGGGTATACCCGAATTACCCGAGAAAAATAAAAAAAAGAATTTAATTTATTTCCATACAAACTTTGTTAATTACATATATATCCTTTCAAACCTTTAAATTACATCAATATACTTTTAAAAGTTGTAAAGTCTCATATATGTCTAGATAAATAACTTAATAACAATTAAATCATCTAAAAATTTAAAAAATCATCCCTAATATAATCTAAATGTAAAATCTTCAATTTTGTAAAAAAATTGTTTTGTTTAACTTGGTTTAATTTGTAGAATAAAAGTGAGAATTTAGTTCTTTGGTTTTGTTTACTTTGTATAACAAGAATTATATACACTAAAAAGATTGAAAAAGATTTATATACGTTTGTTATTTTAGCTTGGTTTTTTTACTGCTTTTATTTAGCTTGGTTTCTTTTATAAAAGTATTTTATTTGCTATTAAAAATAAACCATCAAAAGCATAAATTAAAATAGATCAAAGTTAGTATTTTTGGTTATACCCGATACCTGTTATAACTGAACCGTACCTGAATCTACCCATAACCGATACCCGAATGTTAAATACAGTTCGGTTAGCGGTTAATATCTTATAATTTAAATAACCGAATTATCCCACCTGAACCGATAACCGAGAAAAGTAACCGAATGACACCCCTAACTTGCACCATCGGAGTTGTGAAAGCGACAATACTCTCGGGATCTATGTTCTCGGGTGGGAGTTGCGCCTCACTTGGAGCATAGGTCGGCCGGGCACGTGAGTAGTAAACTTTTGGGTTTTAGTGTGGGTTTAGACTCTACATTAAAAACGCCTTACGATATATATGCAGTTACGATGCGGTATGATTTATGATTAAGATGCGGTATGAAATATGCGGTTATGATGCGGAATGATTTATGATTATGATGCGGTATGATATATGTGTTTATGATGTGGTATGATTCATGATTACGTGCGGATGATTGTATGAATTGAATTGCGGATATTTGACCCATTGGGTGCTATATGATTTGCAGGCTATCGGGTACGGGTCAAATACACAGTGGGTCGGGTATGGTATTTACTTATATGTCATATCTACACTTACGATCTTATTTTATTGTTTTTTGTTATAATTCCTATTGACTCACGAGGCGTAAACTGACACTTGTTTCTTTGAAATGTGTTTTGTACTTGTGCATGTGGCTTAGAGGTTGCGGTTATGTGAGGAGGGTAGTCATAGACCATTGTTTGACTTAGTAATTGGTGCCAACGAACATTTTAGTTATTTTACTAATTTACGGTTTCAAACTCTATAAACAGTTTTTGAAAGACTGCGGTAGTAGCACTGTGGTTTAACTATGAAAGGTTTCCTTCGTCTTTATGGCAGAGACAGGTATTTCCGTTAATGTTTTAAGACTTCCACTGTATGTTTTTGCTAATATTTAAAAGTTTTTATAAGTGGTGAAATTTTGAAAATTACGATGTTACACTTATCCATAGAACTTGAGTCTTCAACAGGAATGTAATTCACATTTCTAGACATTAGAGGCAACTTTTTAGGTAATCATGTATCATTAGAGAGAAACTTTGACTCCTTATCTACACATCAAACTAACATTTGGAGCTTTTTTCAAACATGCATAAGTTTTAAATGAGTATTCTTTATATTGAAATAGGCACCGATCAAATTTGTAACAAATGAACAATAATGAAAATAGCAGATGCTGAAACCGTATCCCAAATTCCCGAATCTAACTTCTTTAAAGGCTTTACAACAGTAAACTTCATAAGAACTTGACTAAAATATCTACAATAAAATCAACCATAATATGCTCTTGAGAATCTCAAAATCTATAGCTAACTGAAAAGATGTGAACTATGATACGCGGAGGAATTTTTAAAACAGGGATAATCATTTAAAGACACTATGTAAAATCAGAAACTCAAGATATCATGAGGCTTATGTCGTCATCTTCACTATCTTCAACCTCTTTTGCTCAAAATGCAACAAAAATTCAAGGTGAAGATAACGACATAAAACGTATTATTTCACGTTACTGGGATAATTTTTAACAAAAATCGTATGTTTGTTTTTTTGGTATTAACAATACATTTTCTTTAAAAGAACTCGTATTATTTCACGTTACAAGACATTTTGTTTAGTATAACGTATATATTTTACTTTCTATGCATACAAACGTTAGAAGATTTTGGTCCCGTAGTGCAAATAAATAAACTAATAAAGGGACTAAATCAACAAATGACTTTTACAAAGGGACTGGAAGTGTAAGTTTTCTTATAGTTGAGAGACCATTTTCGTAACCTTTCTTCCATTCAATAAGTTATAGACCCTCCTTGACTCGCTCACTGAAAATCTTTTACCAATTGGATATCGTGTAACCCGTTGGTATAAAAAGGGGGGGAAATTAATCGCCGGAAAACACTCAATTGACCACCGGAAATTACTTTGATCGGAAAACATGAAGGAGAACAACAACAATGATGGATTTGTAAGGGCAGATCAGATTGATCTGAAGAGTTTAGATGAACAGCTTGAGAAGCATCTTAATAGAGCATGGACTATGGAAAAGAACAAGAAAAAACAACCGGATTTTGAGGACTCCGCCACCGCCGCCGCCGCTGCTTCCGCCGTCACACTACCGTCTAAGGCTACTGCAACCAGCAGGAGGGAGAGACAGGAGTGGGAGATCGATCCTTCTAAGCTCCTAATCAAAGGTATTCTTGCACGTGGTACTTTCGGCACCGTCCACCGTGGCGTCTACGACGGCATCGACGTCGCTGGTCAGTCTTCCGTAACCCTAGCTTTCCGATTTCAGCCCTCATTTCCGTTTTTACATCAATTTTAGTTATCGGGTTTCGTTCCTCTATAGATTCTGCTAATAAATTTGGATATCCAATACTTCAAAATCAGAATCCCGATTCGCTCCAACATTGGCGAATCCAATTTCTTAGATAATTTTATTCTTTCTAGCGAGTAAAAGCGTATAAATCAATATTTTGTGTTTCCACATTGGTGATGACCGAACATGGTGGAGGAATGACGGTGATTTGGGCTGGGCGGGGCGGGGGGGTGGTTGGCAGTCACGTAATTGTATTATAATTGCAAAAGTGAAAATGCAGAACATGTAATCCGTGACTATACACAGATAAGGTTCTGAAAATTTATACAGGTGATTCCAGTAACTTCGATTGATGATGTTTTCTTTCATGTGATCCAAGCTGTTTTATACGAAACTATAATAACAAAAACAATAATAATATTTTAATTTGCTTTCATATTGTATGAATTTATGCCTACAAATTAGGATCTCAGCTTCAACTTTATTAAATTAAATTTAATATAATGCATTAAACTATAATTAATTATTAAATATATACACCATCACTTTCTGATATCACCATTGTCTTTACTTTTTAGCTTTATTTGAAAACGTACTGTAAATAAGGATCATATTAAAGGCTGTATTTTCGTATAATTAAATTGAGTAAACTAAATATTTGATGGTTTTCTTGTAATAATTAGTGAAACTGCTCGACTGGGGGGAAGAGGGTCACAGGACGGAAGCCGAAATTCAATCTTTAAGGGCGGCATTTACACAAGAAGTGGCAGTGTGGCATAAGCTTGATCATCCTAATGTCACAAAGGTTGTATTTTTTACTCCTACAATGTGCGTTTTGGACTTCATTATGGTGGTTTAAGATTCAAAAACTGACAAACCGATAATTAGAGGTTAGGTGTTTTTGTAGTCATGCATGGTTAGGCAATTTTACATTTGCAAACAATCAGTTTTCATGCAACAACTTCTTACCTGCCCAAAGTTGACTTCGACCTTGAATTATTGGAAAATCATAATCATGATTAGTTTTCACTGAGCATATTAAACTGATTCTTGCAACTTTGCTTTATACACATGTTCAAACACCCCCTTACACGCTTCACGGTTGAAGATATTGAAGAAGCGTATGGATATACGATCTTTTCCACCTTTTATGACATGTGCTTCTTCCCTTGCCACAAAACCTTCCATTTGGTTTATTGGTCATTTATGTTGGATATTAAATATATGATATCATCATACTGAAAATGTTAGAAAATTCTAGGTTGTTGAGTCTAGCAACAACATTCCTTTATAGGTATTACAGTTTTCTTTCTCATCTTTTTAATGTCTGAAGTTATCCTTCTACGGAGACATCCCTTTTCTCTTTTAATGTAATACAGAATTCATGAATTATACAATAAAGAGCAATGATTGTGATGTTGGAAAACTGATACTATTGATATGTGTATATGATTATATTCGTTCAATTGTTCGTAAGAAAAAGATACCAATTAGGCTTACACTAGTTATATTTCGCAGTGCATGATTTTAGTTTAGCTCAAATGAAATTTGTATTATCGTGTGCTTTGTTTTCCCCTTTTAGTGGGCACTTAATGATCAGTAATATGATTGGATAACAATCTTGACCCTTGGCTACAATTTTTTAGTTTCTACTAGAATAACTGCTTATATAGAAATCCATGGAGAAAGTAATTCTTAACAGCGTATAGTATCATTTATGGTTTTGCTAGCTTGAAAAATATCTTTTATTTTAATCACACATCATGAATTGAAAATTTACTTTTTGGTAACTCGGTAAGTATATTAATACTTTCCTACAGTTGATGCTACGATCAATTGTTGTTATTGACTTGGGTCAACAAGCTTTCTTTATTTTGTATTTGTCATTATTGTAGGGGTCTTTTACCACTATGTTGTGTATATACATTACCAGCTCAAGCGTTTCTTGCTTTTTATTTTTCTCTTTTCCTTATAATGATTAGTTAGGTATTCTTCCAATGCCATAAGATCCATTTCGAGGAAAGTAACAATTGTCGAGAAATATATGAAGTATAGTTATTTTTTAGGTTATCTGAAAATACAAAAATTTAACATTTTATTTTAATGCAGTTCATAGGTGCAACAATGGGTTCTTCAGAGCTAAATATACAAACGGAAAATGGTCAAATCAGCATGCCTAGTAATATCTGTTGTGTTGTTGTGGAATATCTTCCGGGTGGTGCCTTGAAGAATTACCTTATAAAAAACCGAAGAAAGAAGCTGGCTTTTAAAGTGGTTGTTCAAATGGCACTTGATCTTGCAAGAGGGTAACACTCTTTTTAACCTTGAATGAAATACCCTTATGTTTGATCTTGTACTTTCTCTGTTCAACCGGAAGTAGGAAAAATAAGTGGGTTGGGTAACGGGTCAAAACAAGTTTGGGGTGAAAAGGGTTCATCAACCACGAGAACTCTTACTCTTTGAGTCAGAAAAAGATAGGCTTTACTCTTCCTTCACTTGCATTCAAATTCCCGTCCTACTTTTAGGAAAGTGATCAAAAGGATTCACGTTACTTTTCTTTTCTTTCTGTTTTTGAATATTTCTTATAAACAATTCATGCATTATTATTACCTTTTACTGTAATAATCTCAATATTTGAAATTTTTTTAAAGGAGGTTGTATGCATTAAAAGTTTGGAGGCTTCCAAGTATCTTTGCTTTTAGCTGAGATTTAATAATCTGGCCCGTTTGACTTGTAAGACAACCCAAATTGACCCATTTATATATAAATGAGTCAAGTGGTAGCATTTAGTTCTAACGTAGGTATACTTTGACAATGGTTAACTTCATGATCAGATGAAATATTCAAATTAAAATCTTGATTTTGAAACTAATTTAACACCGACAGTCTCTTGCATGCAGTATCTATTTTGGTGTTTAATGTAGCTATTGAAATCTATACGATTACATAGAGAATCCATGTCCGTTTATAAGTTGTATTCATCTGTTTGACCTCTATATAGAAAGTGTATCCATCTTTCTTTTCATGATTGCTTACAAATTCTCGTAATAAATGGACTTTTTACTAGATTAAGCTATCTGCACTCTCAAAAGATCGTACACAGAGATGTGAAAACTGAAAATATGCTGCTGGACAAAAGTAGAACTATTAAAATAGCTGATTTTGGAGTTGCTCGTGTTGAAGCCTCGAACCCTAATGACATGACGGGCGAAACCGGGACTCTCGGCTATATGGCACCTGAGGTATGTCCACAAACGTCATTACATTGTACTCAGATAAGGTTGTAGTGATTTCTGTTGTTTTCTTGAATGTGGAATAATAATTTTTGCTTTTCGTTTTGCAGGTTCTCAATGGTAACCCATACAATAGGAAATGTGACGTTTACAGTTTTGGCATATGTTTGTGGGAAATATATTGTTGTGATATGCCGTATCCCGACCTTAGTTTTTCAGAAGTCACTTCAGCTGTTGTTCGCCAGGTATAACCCTCATGCAAGATCTGTAGTTACTTATTTGTTCGGAGTATCGTTAAAGCATGATTATACCGACTGTTCCTACAAGATTCTCTTATTTTGTTGTTATCGAAGGGTACTTTAGACATTGATAGTTAGTCAACCACAGTTATCGTTTCACCGACGCTTGATTACCCTAATGAGCAAATCGCATCTAAAAGGAGCGTGCTCTCTATCATTTTCTATTTTATGTGACCAACTCCCAAACATAACATTTAAGACCTATGTTATAGGAAGCGTGTTTGGGATTGCTTAATAAAACTGGCTATCTGCATAATGCTTTTTTCAAATAAGCAAATCGCAATAAGCGACTTCAAACTGCTTATTCAAAACAGCTTGTTTCACTTGTAAATATCTGATAAGCAGATTTGATAAGCACCCGCAAAACTATTGTTATTATCAAAACACAATAAGCAGATTAACAATTTTAATAAGCATTGGCGCATTGCCAAACACCTCGTAAGTTTATAATTAAATAACTGTTTAGCGGCATAACCCTTGACCAGTATTTGGTGGCTTGTTTGATTATACACTTGTAACACAGGCCTTTATAAAAATTGAATTTGAATGTATGTTTCCTAAAATAGCAACTGATGGAAAGTTCATTCTTTTCATGAAATTTGCTCTTATATTGATCCTACAATAATATCTTGCTAATGTAAGAAGGATTCATGGGTCTAAAAGTGGTATAAATATGCAGAATCTGAGACCCGAAATACCAAGATGTTGCCCGAGTTCTCTTGCTAATGTAATGAAGCGATGTTGGGATGCAAACCCTGACAAGCGGCCTGAGATGGATGAGGTGGTGACAATGTTGGAGGCCATTGACACCTCGAAAGGCGGAGGGATGATCCCAGGTGATCAAGCGCAGGGTTGTCTTTGTTTCCGTAAGCATCGAGGCCCATGAAAGTTTTAAGAAATGGATCCTTTTTTGAAACTTTAAGACAAAATTAACATAATTTACTAGAAATTGGAAACTGGGAATTCCTAAAACTGGGAATATATTAGATGTTGTCTGTGCTACATATTTCTTTTCTTTGGATTATGTAAAGTTTTTTCTTTTAGATCTTTCTAAAATAGTTTACATCTTCAACTGGTTTTATTACTACATTCATATCATGGGTAGTTTTTTAATAGCATTATTGTTAGGGATACCGCAAGTGTAAATGTCAATCTCAATGTGTTAGTTCAATAATGTTTTCGATTGGGTTCGTTAAGAGAGAGAGAGAGGGGGGGCGACGAAGTTCAAGAAGCAAGTTATGAAACCATCACATCTCGACAACAACATTGGCATCTCCATGATATTCAGCGGATGTTGAAGAATGTGCATCAAGGCATCCAACCTAGTCGTCAATGGTGTAGGCAATAAGATGGGTAGTTGCAGAAGCATGACTGTAGTCCATGATCTAAAGTAGACTGGACATACGATAGGACGTGTTTAAGAGACGTGAAGTGATGCGCTTACAACAAACGCTTTTGTTTGCAAACTTTGATGGCTGGTATGTGTGCAAGTTTATTGAAGAGTGTCACGCTAAAAAGAAAGTCTAACATTAAGCTGATTAATAAACCTGGACCATGAGATAGCCGAACTTACGCCCTGTGCTTGAGGTTTTTTTAGGGTGGAAAGGAAAGGATTTGGAAGGAAGTGTAGATTGTTATCGACTTAAACACTAGACTAAAAATCCCATTGCAATGAATGTTTGATTTGTTGGCTATTGCTATTGGCTACTAATGGTGTACCATGCAGGCTGGACTTGCTTCATGCCAAGCACCGATAGCATGAGCCTCTACATAACGTTACCTACGACGTGCGCATATCGGTCTGTTAAGTTTTTCTTGTGACATTGTGGACCATACGTAGGGCTTCAACAACAATCAGTTTCTTCTAGATTTTTAACACATTCGTAGGTTTGATAGTTTATTGGTAAAAGCGCGTCAAACAGATTTAACTTCATATAAAGTTCATTAGCATAAAGATCTGAACTAGGGGTGTAAACGAGTCGAATCAAGCTCGAGCTCGACAAAGCTTGAGCTCAGCTCGAAATTTTATGTTAAGCTCGAGCTCGGCTCGATAGCTCGACGAGCTTTCATACTTGAAGCTCGAGCTCGACTCTAAAGGGTATATTTAGCTCGAAAAGCTCGAAATAATATAAAAAAGTTAAATTCAAAAACCAAATTATTCAAGATAAAATCTGAAATTAATGATTTTTAAGTAACTAGTTATTATAAGTAGTACGTATATAAAGTAGATTTGTTTCAATAAGTACTCCTTTTTAATATGTTTTAATATTAGCCCATCATATGTACATATTACATATATAAATATACATATACTATACAAGGCTCGAAAAGCTCGATAAGGACTCGAGCCGAGCTCGACTCATTAAATAATTCGAGGTTGTTTTTTGGGCTCGAACTTGAACTCGAGCTCGATAAAGTTCGACTCGAACGAGCCGAGGTTGAGTTACTTGATAAAAGCTCGACTCGTTTACACCCCTAATCTGAACTTCCGTTATACTTAAGTACAGCTTCAAGATGACTACAACACATCTAATATTTTTGTAATCAAATCCTTCAACTTTTTAAGAAACAAGGAATCAAAATATTTTTTCAATACTCTTTATATTGTTCAAACCTTGATTTATGAGAAATTCTAGCTTGATCAACAATTATAACATTATATTTAGAGTAAATTACATTTTTGGTCCCTGTGGTTTGTTCAAAATAATGGTTTTGGTCCCTGGATCCGAAAAGTTACGGGTTACATCCCTCCCGACCCGAACGTATTTCATTTTTGGTCCCTACTCCGTTAGCAAATGGTTAAATATTTATAAATGACCGTTTTGCCTTTCTATTTTAGTCCCTAAAGTTTGTAACTATTTTCATTTTTAGTCCCTCGATGATTTTTTAGTTTAATTATGTTTACTTATTTAATTAACCATTTATTACTAATTATATTTAATTTAATAATATTAATATAACTCAACTAACGTTAATAAAATATATCATGTGTTACTACTATGTTTGCAACATAGATTCAATTTTGTTTTTTATCTAATTTAAGGCTATAAATGAACTCAATGTTATAATCTATTTTTATGTATGTTTATTTAAACAAATGAATACGAACTATTGTCTCGTTTGTTCGTTTAAGTTCATACACACACATGTGTGTGTGATATGTTTGTTAATATTTAATGATGTTGGTTTTGCATTATAATACATTTTTATATGCATTTGTTCAT
>JAUEJL010002176.1:0-10415 GCA_032274825.1 Drosophyllum lusitanicum | reverse complement strand
CCATGTGTTCGATTTTTATACTATTTCCGCACTTAGATAATTTTCATCTT
Organism: Drosophyllum lusitanicum; assembly: GCA_032274825.1. Lineage (NCBI taxonomy): Eukaryota > Viridiplantae > Streptophyta > Magnoliopsida > Caryophyllales > Drosophyllaceae > Drosophyllum > Drosophyllum lusitanicum. The sequence continues at coordinate 10,365 of JAUEJL010002176.1, read as the reverse complement.
TGTTAGTATTACATCTTTTTATATTTCCGCACTTAGGTTTCTATTTCCTAATTTATTTAGAGCGCTACACGTGTAACTTTTTTAGATGGTCAGGATTAGTTTACGTAGAATATATTTACCTTTCTCATTTCTTAGAGAAAAGTAAGCGTTTGTTCGCTAATATATTTCAGTAAGTTCTTGAAATTGAAAGTTTGTACTCTTTACTCAAGTTTGTTCTTGAGTGCCTTTTGAAGTTTGGTTATTAATATAATCCTACTTTGAAATTCCATGTGTTCGATTTTTATACTATTTCCGCACTTAGATAATTTTCATCTTTGTTAGTATTACATCTTTTTATATTTCGGGAAAAACAAAGATCTAAAGGCATAATAAAACAACACATGTTCTGTCTTTGACTTAAAAATATACAAAGTAAACAGTGAGTTGATATAACATTTTTCACGACTTAGCTGACAAAATGTACTAAAGTGCAACTATAAGTTTTCTCAGCCTAAAGAAAAGAATGATCAGATGATCAAAACAAGGACTCAGTTGATAACAGATGCTCAGCTGATCATAAAAATACTCAGCTAATCAACTATTAGACTTGGGTAAGGTGTAAGCTAATCAACATAGATGATCAGTTGATCAAAGATGCTCAGCAAACCATTCAGAGTTATAAGCTTACAGAAATCAAAGACTTGTGTTGTCAATTTTACTTAGCTGATGTGAGATGACCTTAGCTAATCAAAGAGTTGGCTCAGCTGATCAAAGTCACTCCTCAGCTGGTCAAAGTAATCCCTCAGCTAATGGTTGTAAGCGCTCAGCTGATTAAAGTTGTTGCTCAGCTGATCGTTGTAATTGCTCAATTGATGTAAGATCCAGAAAATAAATGTGTATTATATAAGTGTTATATGTGTTATAAGTGATTGTAAGTAACAAGATGTGAATTTAACTAGAAGGGCCAAAGTTGTCAAAGTAAAAATTAAATAGTCAAGAGACTAATTATGTCAATATGGGAAACTTATGTATATATACTCATAATTGACTTTTTAAGTCAATTACTTCTAAATTGCAAGTATACAGCAAGCAAACGTTTCCTCTCAACCAAAGTGTGATTCTTAGTTTTCTGGAGTTTTAGACAAAAGAAATCAGAGTTTGAGCTATCATCGTCATCATCTCCATCTTGAAACATTCAAGGTATGATTAGTTTATCGGTTTTCAAGTTCAAATGGGTTAGTATGATTCAAAGAGTTAAAACAAGAATCAAAGCATGTTATTTATGTGATTTGAGTGTTTTAAACTATTAGGGATGTTGGAAAACATCCCCAAGATGTCAAATAACCTATTAAGATGAGTTTTTATGAGTTTTGGCAGGAAAAATAGCAAGTCAGCGGATTGTACTGGTTCAGATTAGGGGAGGCACGGGCGTGCCTATAAAGAGTACGGGCGTGCCTTGCAGTCGTGACCGCCTTGTGTTCATAAGGTCTGTGCGTGCCTCTTTTGTCATACAACTTTCAAGTTATAAGCCGGATGAAAAAGTCGGATGAAAAAGTCGGATGAGAAAGTCGGATCAATAGTCGGGGCACGGGTGTACCTGTGTAGGGCACAGGCGTACCTGTGTAGGGCACGGGCGTGCCCTATCCTGTTCAGTTTTCTAACATCAGTTTCAGCATGTGTTTAATACATTATTGATATTATACCTGTAGAGACTAGTTGGGGACATATACGTGAACCTTTTTCATCTGTGGATTAGATTATAATACTTCAGTTTACAAGGTGAGTCTTCTAGACTATCTTTCATATGTACATCATGTGTGTTATTACAATGAGTACTTGTATGTATTCATCATATGTGTTATTTAGCATACTGCTTTGTGTAGTAGTGGCTCAGAATTAGCACAGTACTGTGGCTCGGTTTGTTGCCCTAGGTCTAGAACTAGTGGTTGGCAGTTTTTATTATGTGATTATATACATGTGTTTATATGAATTGCAGTTCAGTTTTCTCACTAAGCTCTCGTAGCTTATCAGATATTATTTATGTGTTTTTGCAGGACACAATAAAGGCAAGGGCAAAGCTCTGGTTTAACTGCATTTGTTAAAACTTTAAAAAGAAACCGAACGCCTGGTTGTATAGAACAAGTTTTTGATGTTAAACTTGTAATACTTCCATATGTGTGTAGTTTTTAAAGAATTAGTTTTGAAACCAGTACGCTTCCGCCTTATGTGCAAATTTCAGAATGTAAATTATTATGTGAGTTTTTATCAAAATGATCAATTTTATAATTTGGGGCGTTACATATATTAATGGCTGATCTTTATTTAATGACTGAGATTAATCTTGGTTAATTAAGGTATGTTGAATTTTAATGAATTAATTTAATTAAGGCAGGTTGATTTTAGATCTCTTATTTATTTAATTAAATGACTGCAAGTGTTTCGTTTGAACTCTTCCCTATATATATATATATATTACACAGAGAGAGAGAGAGAGAGAGAGAGTGAAAAGATATATACCAAGGTTTGGATGACTTTATGTTGTTGTTTGGTAGTCTACTTTTGGGATTCTATGACCCATCGATTTTTCTAGTGCAAGTTTCTGCAGCTTAGCAACCCTGTCTGTCTGTGGCTCCACAGCTTCTAACTCATCATTACACAACTGTTGTAGCACAATATCATATCCTTGGTGGATTGAGTTTTTTTATTTTACTACTTAATTACTTTCTTCTGCGATCCACAATAACACGGCAAACATGAACGTGATATTCGGTTTCCAATATTTGCTTTGGTTTTTTATATATGCATCGTTGTTTATATATATAATGAATGAATTTATATTACAGATTAGAGTTCGATGGTTACTAGGAAGATATGATTCTTGTCATTATTAATAGAGATGAGATATATCCTCCTATTATTTTCTCCTATTTTTACTTCAACTCACAAGATTAACAAAACTATTAAAATCAATGGAAAATATGACGAAAAAGATTGGATTTCAATTTTTATTAAAATTGATGGTCAAGATTATATAATTAAAATTGATTTGTTAAATGAAAGGCTAGGATCGTATAATAAATTTGATTCAAATTAGTCTTTTATTTATATTAAATTATGAAAACTTTAAATAAATATTATCCCACTAGAATAAATATCTGTGTGATATACGGGTTGGTTAAAAAGATAATAAATATTAAGCAATAATAAAAACATATTAAATAATAATAAAACATAAATAAAATAAGAATTAAAAAAAAATGACGAAATAAGCATCAACACTCTGCCAGCAGGAAACATCGACATAAGGGGGAGGACAGACTTGACGTCAGAAATGTAGTATCATGATACGAAGAGACGTGATTTAATTTTCTTGTATAAGTTATCAATCATTATTGTTACAATTGAGGACAATAAAATTAAGCGTTTATTGGTTATAATTAAAAAAGAAATCTAAAACGATTATAAAATATTTTAGAATGATAAAACTAAAAATTTGGTTAAATATAATATTTCAAAATATTATAAAGGGTAAATATAATATTTGTAAATTAAGGTGCGCAAATACGATATTTTTAATTTAAGAAGGACATTTAAAATTATCTCTAGTAATTTCAATTTAATTTAAAATCAAAATTGGATTTTAATTTTTATCAAAATGGATGGTTAAGCTTTGATAATTAAAACTTTTATCTAAATTTAATAGTTATAATTATCTAATAGATTTTATTAAAATTAGTCTGTTAATTATATTAGATGTAAGCTTATTTTTAAAATTAGTAGAGACATTTATATAGCTTGATTATGGACTAAGTATATAAGATACATCTATCTAACTGTGTAAATTCTATGTTTGTTCTTCTTTAAGTATGTTTGGCTAAAGTAATTGTTCGCTATTAGCCAGCCATAGCCGGAAGCTGTATCTTTTATTTACACAATTACACAAATCATAAAAACACAAAAGTTGAACACGCTTAACAACCAATGACCAACAACACCTACATCCTCAACATCTATTACGAACCCGAAGAGGTTCTAGTTACACCTCAAACCAGATTAATCTTTCACAAATCCCACTAGGGATCGCTTTTTTCGGTATTCTTGAGACCAATTTAAAGGATTTTTTAGACACTAAGATTTTTTTCAAGACCCGTACATATTGTCAGAACACTCTTTCATTACTTCGCTTCCACTTTAATTGGTTTTTTTATTTTACTCTTTTATTTGAAGTGGTAAAATATGGTAAAAACTCAAAACTATATAATTTAGTGGTGTGTAAATAAAAGAGGCGATACAAAAAAAATTCCCAAGAAAACCAAACAACAGAATTTGGGCCGAGTTGTTTTCTAGTACTTTAAAGTATGTAGAATATAGAATGCTAGCAACATCTAAGTTAAGTGCTATCAAACTTATATATATCTTTATTGAGCAAATACTAAATTATCTTTTATTAAACATGTATGCACACCTTGAAATTTTAAAATAAAAAAAATTAAAAGTATATAAATGCTTAAGTATCATGCTAAACAAAAGCAATGCACTCAGTAGAAGGAAAAAACATAACATAATGAGGCAAAAGAAAAAAAAAGAACCGTTGAGTTAACCTTTAGTTGGGCTAACAATTATAAGAACATAAAACTAAACTAATCCAGATTAGATTGGCCATGAGCCCATTTCATATTAGTTAAATAAGCCCCGATACATTCTCAATTACACGTTTAAACTCAAGGCGATAGGGGTAACGTGACTTCCATTTGAATCGGTAGTCATCTCTCTGAAATTCTCTCATGAGTCGTCGATATATACCACCTCCCCTATTCGTTTCAATCGAGAGTTGAGAGTCTGAAAGGCAGCGAATCTGTAATCGAAGGTGTGACTAGAATCAAAGGTCAATAATGATTTGACATAATATTGCAGCGGTCCTTTAGGAGAGTTTAACCCCCCTTGTAACGCTAAGTTTCGATTTTTCGTGTACGGGATGCTTTTAGCTCGTTTCTCTAGTGTTGCTGTTCCAAGTTACCTTCTGATTTTAGATCAATTGAGTCTTCAAGAATTCATAATCTGACTTAAGTTTGAAAGAAAAAGAAGGACCACCTGAGTTGGTTTAGATTAAGAAATTCAGTTGGAATTTTGATAAATAAAATGGCTGTATATATTGTTTTATGAGGTTGTAGTGGAAAGAAAACTTAAACATTATGTTAATCGTGAAGCAGTTTACTAGTTGAGCACTATTAGTTAATTAATATATAACAATTAATTATATGCAGGTAACACTAGTTCCGGAAACATTTATATGAAAGAAGTATAAATTATTTTAAATCAAAGCAAAATTGACATAACAATTGCTAAGTTGATTAAGAAAGCTAATTGTTGGTTTGGTTAACAACTGTTTTGCATATTTGATAGATCGACCAAATGGGAGGTAGGTACAGGTTGTGCTTAGGGTAATTTCGACCGGTGCAGGTATGGATTTTAGCTCTCTTTACAATTATTATTGTTGTACGGATTCTTAGCTTCTCTTACAATTATTATAGTCGCTTGTACGGATTCTTGTTCTAAAAATATGAAATATTAGTTTTAAACTCATATTATTGTTTCAGCGATTATCCTTGTTTGTTTAAAAGTTCAATATTTAAAATCTTCTTTCTTTCGGTATTCTCTTGTCGTTGGATTTATGAAAATGTTATGATGTTTTAAGCGAGTTGGAAAAGTTTGAGTTTTCATTTTATTAGATATGTTCCACATTATACTTAAAAATATTTTGAGTATGATTTTAACTATAAATGTTTTCAAAACTTGTGGAACACAAAACTATATTTTGGACTATATATTGTTTATGATATTTTATGGTTTTGATGCATCGAGCTATTTATCCACCTATGGGGGTACCATAACCACATCATTGGGGGTGCCAGTGGTGTGACACCTTCTGTGGCGGCGTAATCAGTCTATGGCGTCTCCTGAGGGTTTGGCTCCGAGAGCTATTTTGTTTAGGAGGTGTATGTGTCGACCTTAGACTTATAGGTTATTTTATGTTATGGTAGATGGTAGTGTGGTGCCCAACACCCATCTCACATTTGTAGGGTATATTTGGATCTGCAAATCCAGTGTACAAATGTCAAACATTTGTCATATCTGTATGTTGATGGTGTGCAAGTGTATGCTTTTCTGGTAGGAGCTCGATGTGATACGATCTGTGATTTGATATGAATTGTTGGTATGATATGTATGAATACCATATGGTTACATTTGACACTGAAAGCCTTTTTACTAAATGAATTATGAATCTGAAAGTATTTTGATCCGGAAACTTTGTGACAAGTGTTCAAGAATGCTTTAAGGGAATGAGATCGAGTGCCAGTTTAGCAGAAGTTTACAAGGTAGTTGATTTTGGTTGTTTTAAGAGATATATTTCTTAGTTTTGCTCTGTTTATGTATCGTATGAGTAGCCTTAATTTCATACTGAGACGGGGAGTTACAAGCACACATTCTTTTCCAATGTTATAATATTCAGATCCAACATTACCATCAGCCCATGGATCTTTTACTAGGCTAGTTGCCTTTATGTATTTCACCACCACCAGTAGCCCAAAAAGCCCGAGCCCGCGACTTGCTCATAGATCATCTTTTTTCAATTAAAAAAAAACAAATGTTTATATTTGACTATATATCTAATTTATGTATTATTTTTTTTCTTTTAAAGTATAACATTCAAGAACCTGATCGAAGTTGACGGAAATCAAACTTGAATACTTGTTAAACATAGGCATTATATATAGTGTTAGAGGGTTGGCTTCCTTTTAAGTGGCTCAACTAATCCATCTTAGTAGAATATTAGTCTTAAGTTGGTTTAATCCACACCAAGATGTTAACTACTAGGACCATCTTAATCACTCATGAATTTATAGACAACAGGGTTTACTTTTAACAACAATTAACCATTCATCCTGAATAGCGCGCCTTTGCGTGTTATCATTTTGTGTGGCTCCTATTATTATTTTTCATTCAAATGCATTAAGTAGAACTTAGGTCCAGTTTGTTTGCATAATTCGAAAAAATATAATTGATTTAAATTCCATCCAGCTCAACTATTAAATAGACTTTCCATTCTTTGAGAGAATGTAAACATCTCAAAGAATGAGATTTCATTAAAAAACAAGCAGTTTACCAAACGCAACCAACATGGATTTGATTTCAATTCCATTCCATTCCTTCAAATTCTACGAAACAAACTGGACCTTATTATTGTACGTCTATATATGTAGATCATGTGTACTTTTCGAGTTTCGTAGGATTTTAACTTGAGTTAACAATTGATCGATTTATGCACAATAATAATTATTTATCATACACAATAATATTATCAATTTTCTTCGTCCACATGGAAGTGAGAAGGTAACTGTAGTGGTGCAAAAAGCATATCTAATTGGTGCATTTGTAACCATCATGACAATTAAATAATCATCATATATTTAGGTGGGAAATACCAAGTAAAAGATTAAAAATTGTTTCTGAAAAGTATGTCGCCTTTTTTAAACTTGTAATGACGTACACTATGATTTCATATGTTTATTTTTGTTTAATAAACAAACACAAGGTTTCAAACGTTGTTATTTATTGTTTATTGTATGACCAAAACTAACACCCTGCTTGCTTTATTTTAAAGGACTCACAAGAATTAAAGTAACTCCACTTTCATTCATGTATGGCTAGACAAAATAGCATCATTAATTAATGGAGTTGCAGGAGAAAGCTAGGGCAGAGTATGGTCATCAAGATAAATCATTAAAGCTGGTGAATGATAGAAACCCCAGGAGATATATATATATATATATGTTGTATCTTTGCAGCATGACATTTGTTTGTCTGCCGTTTTACCAAGTTAGATCGAGGGACACTCAATAATATTCTACTAATCTTTTTTCATTATTATTAAAAAGAAAATTGCATACCGATTATTCTAAAAGCACTTAAAATCATAAGCTGATCGATCAATGATTATAGAATTATATTACATATAGAGAATAGAGAATAGATAGATACATTTATAATAAGTACGTCTAGCAAAACAAGCGAGTCGGGTTGCGGGTTAAAAGTTTAAACCTACGGATTCTTGTCTTTTGAACACTTGGAGATCCGTTTTACACGATAACTTAATACATGCATTTCTTGTATGTATGTATGTTAAATCAGTTGGAGTTGTTTTTGAAAAATGTAACAAAAAAAATAGTATAAATGATATAGAAAGATATATAAATTATTTGGTATGTAACAACTATAAATGTCTAAGCATACTTATATATTTTAGTATATATATTGAAGACATATGCTTTTTGTTTCTGCTTTGCTAAAATCTTACGTATACCAATATCAGACGTTGCTTGGGTTTGTGCTTTTAATAAATACACGCATACGGATTGTCGGAATCCAACACCAGTACTAAATTAGCAATTACCAAATACCAACCGTCCAACCCTAAAAATGAAAGCCCAATGGGTTGGGCTTTTAGGCCCTTGATCATCGCATAATTAAGTTAAGTAATTAACTATTTAACCATTCCCCTAAAAGATGGAAGCCCAAAATGATCATATTAATTAATTATATTTTAAAAAGCAGCATCCTATATTCTTTGCCCTTATAATATACGTGAGAATATTATGACAATGTATATGACCTATAGTTTTGTTAAATTAATCTACTATTTGATAGACATTAAAATTATTATTATTATTATTATTTTATTATTTCTAATAAAAGAGCAGGGTCATAAATATTTTGTTAACGGATACGATCAAGAAAGCAAGAAAAATGACGCAAAAACTTTACAATGTTTGCCTCGAAGATGTTTCAACCTATGTCTACGGATAGGAACCGGAGAGTTTCTTATTAGTCAACTACTCAATTGTTTTCTAAGTGATATAATGAAAATCTTAGCTAGGAATATATATATAACGAGAAATCCTCAGCCTATGTACTCCAAACACTTATTCCGTTGGTTTGGCCAATCGGTTTTTTCCCTTCATTCCAGGTCGGGTCATAAACCATTCAAATTAAATTCCAAGTCATACTTATCATATTTCCTTTGTTAGAAATGAATTGTCTATAATAAATTGGTTATACAAATATATATATATATATATATGATGCAATTTTCAGAATTCATGAATGTTAGTTTTCTTTTTTCTTGTTTGAGAAATATACAATTAATATCGAATACAAAATAGTACGTGTATAAAGTATAAACAACATCGATCATTAGTTAAGTCGCAGAAGGGAGTGCAGAATGGTCATAAAAAAAAGCTGATGAATGATGAATTTAGCTAGGAAAGGCACCCTGATGAATGCTTAAACGAGTGCAAATTATGGGTGATATATTAAGCCATGCATGCATGCTCTCTTAGCAAATCACTTCGGTTTACATCACATCGATCTCTTATTTGTTATTCTTGAGACAGTTACAATAATTAATTAGAGTTGTAAGCCAGCCGAGCTACTCGCAAGCTGTCCAAAATCGGATTATTAAAAGCTCGAAACGAGCTCAAGCCTAATTTATTACAAACCCGAGTTCAAGCCTTAAAGAGTAGGCTTATTTACGAAGACTAATCGATGAGTCAAGCCCAAACTTTATATACTTTAAACGAGTCAAACTAGAGCTTACCATGAATGTTTCACTGCATGTGTTGTAAACTCTTTTATGGGCAGGTGGTGATAGTTAGTTTGCATTTGGTTTTTCTTGGACATTTCACTTTGTTTTTTGCTGTGGCTAGCTCCTTGCAGCTTTATTTTATTGATTATTTTCGATCTGCCATTCAAAAATAAAAAATAAAAATATATAGAGCCATTTGACCACTCTCATATATAGTAGATATATATATTTTTTAATTCGTCATTCGTCTAAATAAAAATTAGTTGAAATGTTACCCCAAATCTCAACCTTACAGTGTTTGGAAATATATAAAGGTGTGAACTCAAATAAAAATCATAAAGATTAATCATAGTCAAGTTGAAAATGAGATAAATTATGTGTTTTGCTAAATTAATTTTTCATATGAAATCGTTTATGTGGCTAATTAATGTTACACTCGATCGTTGATGAAAAGATTAGACCAATTGAAATTTATATATGGATAAATCTTTATAGCGTTTTTCATTTATATTTTTAAATCTCTTTTTTAAACTTAATATATTAATCACTAGCTTTTCCCTAATCAGGAAAAAAGGTTTGACTTTCGTGAAATTCAATATATGGTTAGTCGAGTCCACATGAGCTCCACATGTGAAACCGTGAATCGTCTTCCTTCAGGGCTCTGAATGCCACGTTCACTGCTACGGCTCGTATAATTTATTTGGCAAATTAGATTAAAGTTTCGTACTAATTCATGACTTTTA